>CAXIVR010000230.1:0-21752 GCA_964035755.1 Teleogryllus oceanicus | reverse complement strand
GAAAGGTGGTAAATCTTTTTCCATTTTTGGGTAAATTATTTCACACGTTGTGTTGAGAGAACCCAAATTTGAAGTTTTTGTTATCAAAAAATCAACGGGGTATGGAGGATAAGCCCTCTCACACCCAAAAATTTAATTTTTCCCTTTTTCCGTCCAAAATTTTGGGAAAATTTTTTTATTTCGTTAAAATTTGTGTTGAATTAGCAGTATCATATATCCCTACAAAATAATATACAAATGTAAAAAAAAATATCATGGCCCCCCCAAAACATTGTTATTTTTCCCCCACCTGTGAATAAAGCAAAACCAAAAGCTGGAATTTCCCCAAAAGAGATGAATATTCTTCGACGATCTGAATGATTGGGGCCCCCTTAATTTGAAAGGGATATTTTGATTTCGGGGGGATACTTTACACAAGCCTCAACGATGCAGATTACAAATTCCCGGCGCTCAACGATTTCCGCAGTGTATGCATGTTTTATCGTGGGGGGCAGATCTTCCACTGCTGGCTATCGGGTAGGCGCCGACCTACTTTGGGCTCGGGAGGTTTTCCCCAACCATACCTCCCACGGAGCCCGCCCAGGGAGAAAGGCCTAACCCTCCATTCCGGCAGGGGGGTGGTGTGATGTTACAGAATAAGTTGGGGAAGGGGAAAGGGAAAGATCGCGGGGGTCCGTCCCCCGACGTTAGGGTACTGCCCCGGGAATTCGGCTGGGGGATGAAAAAAACGGGGAAAACCACTTTCTGGCAAAATTTTCCCCCCACGACGCGGCAAATTACCTGTTGGCAAGGGGATCGAGTCCCGAGGGGGCAGGATCTTCAGGATTAAAAATTGTATAATGAATATTCGAAACTGGGGCCACTTGAATGCGGGTTTACCTCATTCTGACCTCTACATTTAAAAGCAGTAATGACCCTTGTTTGCAAGGCTGGGGTAGGTTAAAAATTAAAAATTTTGGAAATTAGAATACCAGGTATTTTGAAACACTGATATTTGTATAAAAAATACACTAGCATGTATTTTGTAACTGAATTAAAAACTTTCAGAAAGTATTTTATCTTTTCAGCCCAAAATCTTTTCTTTTGAATTTTAATCTGTGCTTTAATTTTAAATCGGGTAAATTTTGAATGGGTTTTGAGAAGGATTTTATACTGATTCTAATGTAAAAAATAAACAATCCAAATAGCCCTTATTTTAAAAATGAAAGGGGTACCAAAAAAAACAGTATTTGAGGAAAATTAATGTTTAAAAAGGGGAACAAGTAGTACAAAATTTGGAAAAAAGGGAAAAGATGAATGGTTTTGTTTTGAAGCAAATCATAAAGCAAAAAAAAAAAACACTCAAAATTATAAAAGGGGAAAAACAAATTAAAAATGTTTTTTTTTTTTTTAGTATCTTATATTTTAAGAAAATTTGTTATTTTAAGAATCAAAGTACGGGGGTTTAAAATTAGTTTGTGATTTTCTTAAAACATAAGATTCTGAAAATAACAAATTAATTCAATCAACATAACTAGTATACAATAAAAAAAATGCCTTTTTCTTGCAGATCAAAACATCCAGTACACATGCCCGACTAGTTAAAATTGTTTTCCTGTCACCAATGGACTAGAAAGCAGGCCTAAAATTTTGGGGTTTTTGAGTTTGGTCAATTTCAGGGCATTGATTGATTAAATAGATTTTGTCGGAAAATTTTTTTGGAAATGGGGAGAAATGTAATCTCCCGTTTTTCTTGTTGCCCCCATCATCTTACTAAAATTAGAAATAAATTATTTATACATTCGTAGTTACATCAATCAGAAATTTTAATTAAACACCAGGGGGCTTTTTTGAATGGGGAATATAGCATTCACTACTGTTCCATAACTCAAAAAGCTCAAGTAAAGTTATAGGGGGAATTTGCCTGTATTTTCCCCAATTTATAAATTAGAAAACTATTTATAACCAAATTTTTCACCATTGAAAAAAACAAGTGAACATAATCGTTTGTTGTAACTGAATCTGAATATATTTTTTTAGAAAATCCATTGTGTTTACTACCTTTTTTTTATGTTTATGTTTTTTTCTTTAAGATACATATGGATTTTTTAAAACCCGTTTTTTCCCCCCAACCAAACTTGCACAATACTGAGATGATTCTAAAGTGAAACAAATTTTTAATACCACCATTTTGGATTTAACACAAATATTACCAATGTCACAATCCACTGCAGAATTGCATGATCCCTATGATCAACAAAGAGAGAAAAAATGGATGCAAAAGAGCACATCAAAAGGGGCAAGCTGCTGTCAAAACTTTGATTAAAGTATATTCACCCCCCACCCAATCCCTTTATCCACAAAAGCCATAAACCTTCAATTTGCATGCAAGTATCTTTGGGCAATCGATATGAAAGTTAAACTCCCACTTTTTTAATTATTTTTTTAGTAAAAAAAAAAAGACAGTCAAAAACTGATGTGACGTAGGGGAAAAAAATCATTCTGCGTTTTTTGATTTTCAAGCCCCTTCCCAACAATTTAACTTTTAAAAGTTAAAAAGATGAAAGAAAATAATAATAATAATAATAAAAAAAAAAAAATAATAATAAAAAAAAAAAAAAAAAAAAAAAAGCAAGGATTAACATTTCAAAACTAGATATTTTGTAAAAATTATGAAAACTTTTTTTTAACGGTGGGGAACAAACAGATTTAAATTTTCTGTATTGTTTAAAAATAGAAACTCACACTAACACACCTAACTCACTTTGATGGGATTGTGAATCACAAGAATATTAATACTAACAACCCAAAACATTATTAACATATAAAATATTTTTTTTAACATATTTAAATATAAAAAATGTTTGGTTTTTAAAAAATATTCAAAGTAGCATGAAATCACTGGGTGACTATAGAATTCAAATTTATTGTTGGGGGAATACCCCAATTAACTGAGAAAGGGGACTTTGCATTTAAACTCTTAAGAATCCATTGTTTCAATAGTAATAAAACAAATTTGATATAAAAATTTTGGAAACTCTTGAATCATTAAGTTTGAAATTTCCCTATTTTGAAAAGCTTTTTTAAATTATTTGTTTTAGAATATTTTTTCTCAAGTATTCTGAAAACTATGAAATAGAGACAATAGTTTGTCTTCCCACCCTCCCACATCTTACGATTTTTCATTGATTTTTTAAAAATTAAGGAAATTTTTTTTACATTACCAAAAACATGTAAAATTACAAATTTTTAAAAAACATTAATTTTTTTACCAGTAGCCCCAGCACCCTTTAAATGAGAAAACACTTGGGGATTTTTACAATTTTAAAGGGAATCCGCAGAGGACAGCAAATACAGAAACACACAAAAATGTAAATTGAAGGCGTTTTTTAAAATCGATACAAAAAAATTTTTGGCCCTTTTAAAACTTACCTTTCCATTTGTGAGAATCTTACTGAAATACCCCAAATCGAGTTTTAAAAGTTTTAAAAACCATTGACCCCCCATCCCAAATTTTAATACTTATTCACCAGCAGATAAAACTTTCACCCGTGAGAACCCAAATTTAAAAAACAATGATACTTCGTTTTTGGCATTAAAAATTAAATTTGAAAGAAGCATAATTTAATATCTTATACTTAATAAAAGTTTCAGCAGTATGTTGATGATTGAACTACAAAAAAACACTGAGCTGTTGTAATATCAAAAAGAAATTACAGGGTTTGTCCCTCCAAAAAATCCCAGTTGGATGAAAAGACATAAAACGGACTTGATCAGCATCCTACAATTGATATTTTTATTTAACATATTTCCATATTGTCACTTGAAAATAAATTGTGAAAAAAATAAAAGGAGTACATACTGAATGGCCCGGAAAGTTTTTAACAGATGTTTTACTGTAATCAAATAACTTAATAGTAAGTCCCTATTTCCCTGACACTAAAACTTTTCCCCGGGATGAAATTAAGACTTAACTCCAAAGATGCTTGCCCAATTTTGAGGGTTGAGAATCCCAAAGGGGTTGCCATCAGGAGCCGACTTAGCTAAATTCTAATCTAAAATCAAAAAATAATTTTTCAAGAATAATCTTAAAAAAAAAAATTTAAATATAATTCGGGTACATTTGGTTTTTTTTAAAAAACAAAAATTGCAGTTTGGGAATTTTAAAAATTGTTTTTTCTAAGAAAGGGTTTTAAAAAGGAAATAAGAAATAATTGAAAACAGTTTAATAAAAATAAAAAATAAATATTTTAATGAATTCAGAGGCAACATATTTGAGATATTTTGTACAAATTTTTATGGAAGCATCAACCTTCCTGTAGCTATCAATTGACCATCAACACTGAAACCCCAGCTGACAGCCTTTGTGTGATGTCACATGTGTTTCATAAAGGGGTTCTGGAGCAGTTGACTGTAACATTTTCTCCCCAAGTCAAAAAGGAAAAGGGAAAACATAATTTTTTGTAATCATTTTCTTTAAAATATCCCCAATCAAAAACTGAAAACATAACAACACATACAAATTGGGAAATTTAAAAAGTACTGCAATACCTAACCGGACCGAATTCTTTTGAGGATTTCCCGGGTGGTGTAGGCTTTGTTGCGCCGGGTTCGTTGAAGACCTGCCAAAACATGTAGAAAACGGTCGAAGGAGGACAGGGGGATCGTTTGAGCCACGCTGACAACCCAACTGCAAGGCTCTGATGACCATCTAGAATAACTTAAACACAAAGAATGAAAAAGGACAACTCTGAAAAATAATCTGATGTAATAATTTCGTTGTAATGCATACAACTCCACGGATAAGACAACTGTCTGTTAATTTAGCTGCTTAGACCCCCAACTACAAACCTCACTTTGATACCTTTTTATCTCACTTCACGCAAGTAAAGACAAATAAATACCTTATCACGGGCGATACAAAATTCGCGGGCCTTTATAACTTTTTTGGGGTCCACGTTTTCCTCATTTTTTTACAAATTTTTTTAACAGGTAACTTTTTTAAATTATAAAGTCTCAACTTGTTTCAGTTTGTCAATAAAACCGGCGAAAAACCGAAACCCAAACACAAACAACACGATCTGATTGGTCTATCGATAATTTTATTATACCGGTTCAATTTCGAATGCCCTTTGATTTCGATAGCGATCAGGGCCATATGAATGGTGTAATTCTTAAAAATTTTTCAAATGGCTGATTCAGAAGTTGGAGGTCCCGCCATAGTTTCATAAAGAAAAAAAAACCCAAGTTCTGATTATTTTAAAAACGATTTCCCCATCAAACTCTCACCGTAAGAATGATGTGTACGTTCCCAACAAATCAATTTCCCGGGGAAGAACTCCCTTTTAGGTTAAGTTTTCGTGTTTTGGGAAATTTTAAATTTTTTATCTATGTATTGTTTCCTTTTTATTACAGTCTCAGCTAGCATTGTAAAAAACTGTTTGACTCGGGAAGTCAAAAATTTTTTATTTATGGTTTACGCTGAAAGTCAGCAATCAATTTAGCTTGCAGCTAAAAGAAAATAAAAGAGTTTATAAGTCTTGTTGAGCCCTTCAAGTTGACATTGTTTTAGTCATTTGTTTTTAGCTAGTATTTTTAGGTTTATTATCTTTTGACATTTTACCTTAAAATGAATTTTTTTCCTAGATGATTTTAAACCCTTTTGTGGATCAAGCGATTACGAAACTCAAACGAGGCAGAATTAGCAGTCCGTATTCGCGTGTATCGATTCAACCAGAGACCCCAAAAAGCAAAACATTTTTTTTACATTGGGTGAATTTGTGGCATGGTTGGGACTCACAGTGTTTGAAATATGATAATCTAAAAGCTTTACTATTTTCACATTTCCCCTGGCATTACGTGTTGAGAATGAATATACAAATTCATGGTGGGTGGTTTTTCACCCTTGTTTGCACAGATGGTTTGAATATATTTTGTAAAATTGTAAAATTTCGTATGCACTTGGAAGGAATGAAAAGGTATGTTAAATCTGACTAGTGCAAAATATATATTCTAAATTTCATTATTTAATTATAATGTTTTTTTTTTTACAGGCTCCCCCACTGGGGCATGGAGTGTTTTTCCTTTTTTTTATTATTTGTGTTTAAATTTCTTTTTTCAAAAACTCTCTGGGCAGAATGGTCTGGAGTATTTGAAGTTTTTTTCCCCCGATTTATACCCTACAGCAAATTTCATTGGGCACCACTTGCATTAACAGACAATGTTTTTTAAAGCGATTGTAATTTAACATAAGGGTAAGGCATACATCTTATCATCATGCAGGTTAAGGGAAATTTTCATGCTGATTATTTCAATTATTATTTAAGAACATCCATTTGGGTATCAGATTAAAATTAATTAAAATTTTTAATTTGGGAGAATATAAAAACACATTGACTATGATTTGGGATTGACATAATAACACTACTCTTGTATCATGATTTGTAAAAAAAGGAGCGACATTGTGTCACCAAAATAAAATTATTTTTAAGAATATGTCTTGACTTGTTTTTTTTTCTATCACAAATTTGTATAATTTTTTATACCTATTGAGAACCTAAAATGTTTTGTATTATATTAGTATTGGTAGAAATGATTTTTTTCAACTAATGTGAAAGGAAGAAATTGGATTTACATTAATTAAAGTAATTCATTTTTTTTATTTACATATATGCTTTAGATTTTAATAGTTTGATTGATTGATTGATTTGTTTTTTTACAGTGATCAACTACATATTTTTTGCGATAATTTTAATAAAGGAATTAAAAACAATGAGAGTTTGTGACCGAGTTAACTCGTTAAACTCATTAACTACATTCAGGTTTATCAATTTTTTCTGTGCACTTTTTTTGTTTTTTTTTAATAAATTATGATTTAATTCAACTGATTTTTTTAGTCACTTGTTTCAATGGAAGTTTTTAATCTGAAAAAGTGTATAAAAAAAATGTGGTACATATGTACATGTAGATCTTGTTAACATTTGAATTACTGAGATGCCAAAATTTTTCCCAAGAAAACCTTTCTGGTGAGAGAAAGAACGGATGGGATCCTTAATTTTCCCCCAATGATTACCCCGAAAATTACTATAGAGCATCCGCCATGCCCGCAGTATCGTTTTGTTAAGCTTGTGTTGGGTCCCCCGAACGTAGGCGCCAGCTGCGTCGATACCCGCACACAGTCGTTAACATCGTCATAGATTAACACCGTCTTATGCGAAACGGTACACGCTTTGGACGTGCCGGGGCTAAAGCGTATGTCAAAAACGCGCGTTGGCTTGCACAACGCACGCCACCGACACGTTCCGCCATGTCCCGACGGCGTCGGACTTTTTGGCTGGAACCCCGCGTGACGTCACCCGGGGTGCGCGTCAGACAACGTCGGGGACACCAGCCAAAAAGGGAGATATCTCTTCTTGCACATTGTGTTTCCTGTATGTGTTCTTTTAACGCAACATTCCCATTACAGAAAAAATTAAATTATAGAAATTTTAAAAAGATCTGGTAGAGTACAAAGAAATCTATGCTATAAAAAATTTAGTGGGGAACGAAAAATTAAAAATTTTGAATTAAAAAAATTTTTATTTTTTTGCATAGTTTGTTTACTCGTTAATGATTATTTTCCCATTTAAATGAAATTTTTTAAAGGTCGAGCTGGAAAAGAGAGGGGGCACTGTCACCCAATACAGATTTAATTACAAATACACATTAAATGAATTTTTTCATAACTAAAAATTATTTTTAAAAAAGATTTAAAATTTATTAATAAATTGCCATTTTTTCAAAATGACTCAATTTTTTTCAATGAAAATTTTTAATAGAACAAGATTTTAACCTTTTTTTAATATTTTAAAATAATTTTTTGTTTAAAATTTTGGGAAAACGAAAAGTTCAGAAAATTTAAAAAAAATTTGGGGGGGTGCGATAGATGGCAGCTCCAAGAAGATGAGGGCAAGACCTAAGATCCACCCAAGTAAATTAGAAACTTTTCAAAAAGGTGTGCCACTCTAGCACCTCTAAATTTAAACTACGAAGCATGTAAACGCGTCAAATTTTCCCCCAGGTGCAAAAATGGGTGTGCCCCGTCACTTTTTTCGGAGCAGCACTCCCGCGATGGAAAGAGCAAACGAAATCGAAAAAGGCGAAAATCAGTTCGGTGGTCGATGGGGGAGATGGTAGTACTGAGTTTTTTTCGTGAATTTTGTAAGTGCTGTAGATCGGGGTTTTAAAAATGTCGGCTGCATGCGGCCCCGGAAAATTTTTATTTGGCCGAAAGGATACAAAAATCCAGAAATATTTAAATGGAAATTTTTTTGAGAAACGGTTTTAAAAAGGTTAATAAAAATTATTACGTCAAAACTTTTTGTATGCATCTTATGTGTGTCTTTTTGAGCGGGGAAAGGAAAAAACCTTTACGGGTGTTTTTAAATTTAAAAAAGTGTTCATTGAAAAAAAAAGCTTTGAAGATATAAAATTGCAAAAAATCGAATCAGTTCCTCTTTCATAAAGGCGTTTTTTTGGGGGCAAGTGGGGCAATCCCCGGAAATGAAATCATTTATTGTTTTGAATTTATTTGATTTCTTTCATTTATTCGGTTTTTTGGAATGGGTCTTTGGGCCGGTTTCCAAATAATCGTGACGTTAGTAAACGAGTCGTTAAAATTAACGTCTCGTTAAGATTTGTTCCGTTTCCCCAACGTTGTTAGTAATCGTATTAACTTTGATGGGTGTACAAAATGCATAAATTTTTTTTTTAAAGGGGGAACTAAAACTCTGTGGTGGTATTTTCCTGCACGAGAATAAAGAGTCGCAAACGAGCAACCCCGGACAATACGGTTAGCTAGTTTTTCCCTGGTTTTAAATAGTCACCCATAACCTGCAGGTATTCCCAGTTGCAAAATAACTGACCTGAACTGGTTAATTGGAATTGACACGTTCCTGAAATGAATAAAAATTTAAAAAACAAATTTCAATAATGAGTTATTATTTTTTAAATAATATAACTTAATTATAATATTATTAATTAATTCATATCATACTTTGAACTTTAGTTTTTTGTGATATAGTTTCAAAAATTTTTTGGAATGACTAGTGTCTAAAAAAAACTTAACCTATCTTTTATAAGAATGAATAGTGACACAATTTCTTATAATGCTAATGGAAACCATTAAAAACCGTTCATTATAAAGGTTATATAAAAAGGGTTTTAAAGTATGTAAAACTGCCCATATGGTTTGGTTGTGTGGTATTCTTTAATGTAATATTTTCGGACCTTTGTAAACTCCAGTTTTGCTAAATTTAAAATTTCAGGATTTCGTGTCATTTGGTACCACTGAATCGGGTTTTTGGGCCCTAAACACGGGGTTGACAGATTTTTCCCGGTTTTCAAAACATTGTCTTAATATATATTGCAGAGCTTTCTCCATTTTTTTTATGTGTTCGAACGCTGCGCTGCAATCAGCTTAACCGGCGTTTGGGAGCTGAGATCGTGCGTTAAAAGCGTCCGACACTAGTTTCATTTGCCCCACCACGTGAGCACCAAATAAGAAAAATTTATAGACTGATAACGTCAAAAATTGCCCGTTTTTTCGATCGAAACGGCATTGAACCCCTTTTTTAAAATAGAATTCACGATAGGGCCGTTTTTTAAAAAAAATTTTTCCCCCAAAAATTTAAAATAATTTCATATTTCCCAAGAAATTAAAAATGTGGGCTTATAGCGCGATGACGAGTGTTCCGGGAATCCAACGGTTTCAATCATAAATGGATGAATAGGAGGGGAAAGGGAAAATTTCCCCAAAAATACCTGACCCTCCCTCCCTTTCTCCCACGCAGTTGCGTAACCGATCCGGGGCCCTGTGTCCCAGGCCATATCGGTTTAAACCCCGGGAACCCCCTCCCCGGCCTTTAGCCTGTTCGCGGCGGGCGCTGAAAGAACGCCCGCCCGGTGCCTAGGGGTTTCCCAGATAAAAACCTGTCCTGGTTTACGATGGGCTCTGAATCAGCCCTGAAATTTCATTTTTTCCCGTAAATAAAAGATGGAGTCTCACAATTTTAAAATTTTAAAACTCATATTGAAGTGAAGATTGAAGGATTATATGAAGTATATACATTTACCTTCGTTTCCCATCCATTTGCGTGATTATTATTTTATTATTTTATTATTATTTTTTATTATTAAATTTTTAAATTTTTAAAAAAGTCCAAATGTTTGCTTTCGATTATTTTTCCCCAAAAAGCAAAGGATAAAATAGAACTCAGGGTTTCCAGGTGCCAAGACAAGATAAAGAAAAGTTTCTTCAAAAAATATGCACGTCATACGCGTTTTTAACTGGTAGACGTTAAATAAAAAATAAAAAAAAAAAAATGCAAAGAATGGAAGAACATAACAAAAAAAGGGCTAAAAAATGTTGGGTCTTCAAATGCCCAGGAGTAAACTAAATGAGGAATAGGGAGGGAGGGGTAATAGAACGGTAAAAAACCGGGTTTTTTCTTTTTCAAATACATATTTCTTTATACCGGAAAATTTAAGGATTTATAATGGTATGTATCCATAAAGGTTATAAGGGGTTATGCTGTTTTTTAATGAAAACAAAGCTTTTGGCAAATGTTATTCATAAAATTCTGCAGATGTTTTATTTTTACTTAATTCGATTTATGTAATAATGATAGCTAAAATATTATTATAAAATTTAAAATTCTAGAACTTACATTTTGAAAAAATTTATGTCAATGGTAAAAAAAGCCTAACATCAACGGAGAAGTGATATAATTGGGGAAATTAAATACTTATGAATTACAATAAAAATTCTGGGTCTGTACAGAAAAGCTAAAGAGAGGGAAAAATTTTGAAAAACACGGAAAGAAATTAAAAATTCATAAAATTGAAGGCATATCAAGGGATTGATTTTAAATTTTAGGTCCCGGAACCCCTCAAAAAAGATTTATTAATTTAAGAGAAATAATTATATTTTAATATAATGTAATGGGGAATGAATCCGGGGGATACAGGAACGCCGTTAGTCAGAAATCGCCCGCGTAAGACCAAAAACCAAATAATCGAGAAAAAGGATTTTTAATCCTGGTGTGGGTTGCTGAACATTGAGATAGGCCGAAAAAGGAAAGTTTTTTTAGATATGGACCGGAAGAAAACATTAAACTACAATGGGGGGGCAAAAAAATAAATGCCGAAATTTTGAAAAAAATTTCTAAAAGCCAAAGCCAAAAATGGAAAAAAAAAATAGACGTACCGAGTCGAACAAAATTCTAGAAAAGGGTATTCGCTTGGAATGATAGAATGAAGCGGAAGAAAAGGGGTTTTGGATAATTGATTATAAACACAATATCACAAAAAAAAGGAAAAAAGGGAGTTCGAGTCCGAGGGCAATGAAGAAATTCATCCTATTGCTGTGTATATCCCGATAGGTCTAAAAGGATGGCTTGGGTCTATGTTCAGTACTATTTTTGCGCTTGAGACCCCCGGGAAAAATTGGGGCCTGCAGATAAAAGGGGAGTGCTCCCGCCGCTGTTGACGGGGCTGGGGCCGAAAATAACATCACGCACTGAACAGTGTGTTTGATACCCCCAGTCTTTCATGCCTTCTGCCATTTTGGAAGAACCCCTGAATTATCGGGGCGTCCCCCTCCGTTTCGGGAAGAAGAAAAACGGGGGGAATGATGCCGGGGAAAAAATGCAAATATCAATGTTCAAAATTAAAACATCTTTCAAAAAAACCCTTTTGAAACAACGAGTTTGTGCGAAGATTTTTTTTTTGACAGTCCCTATTGTTAATTTATAATTCGTTTTAAAAAACGGGAAAAAAAAGAAAAAAAATAAAGGAAATCCTGAAAACTATGGAGGGGCGTCTTTGGGGTCCAACTTCTCAAATGGGTACAAAAGGGGGGCGGGGACCTTACACCTAGATTTCGTGACCCCCTTTTACTAGGAAAAAGGAAATGCCAGAAAATGGGGTCATTTCTGGGGGAAGATAGTTCTGGAGAGGATGAAATACCGTTCGCTTTTTTTCGAACACATGTATTGACAGTGGAATAATCAATATTTTTCATATTTTAACTTTTTTTAAAATTTGGGTTATGGTTTTTTCATAAACAACTCATCAAGCCACGATAATAAACATCAGGTTTCATAAATGTTTCATTTTAGAAATATTTTATGTGTCATAAAAAAAATGTTTTAAAATAACATCAAAGGGATCCCCATTCTCGACACCTAGATAAGGATCCCCATTTTAAACGTTTGATTCTGATTCCCCAATATGAGGTTTATCATATGGAAGATACGTTTTTAAATAGTATATAAATCTTATAAATTCATTGCAACCCATTAAAATTTCTGATAAAGGGGTTTCGATTTTAAAAAAAGGATCTTTGTGAAATTAAAAATTAAAATTTAAGAAAAACAAACATAATTTATCCTCCCCCATAGACAGATTTCCCCTTCTAGTGTGTTGTTCCCGTCAAGGGTTAAAATTGTATTGCTTTGTGACAATTTAATGCATTAAAAATACACATATATGTGTCACAATACAATGATTTACACCATCCTTTTTTAAATCATTTCGTAGTTTTATCAAAAAGGCCGAAATTTCTTTTTCAACTTCAAGTTTATACAAACATAAAGAAACATTTTTTATCAATATAACTTCTGAGTAAGCTGGACATGTCACGATTCTTAATATTTTTTTTAACGTTTGTTACAGTGTTGGGTTCAGACGCGCTATTTTACCACTTCTTCTTTTTCCGAAAGAGAAAAAGTTTTTAAAAATTTTTTTGGGAAAAAGATTTATCGGTGAAGTCTATCAAGGAAAAAACGCCCTTTTTAGATCAAAAAACGAGCCGCAGGATAAAAGAGCCCGGGAATTTCGGCTCGTTCTTTGTGGTGGGAAGATAAGGAAGATCTTAGGTAAAATTAGTAAAAAAAGATGTTAGGACATGGAATATTGGGATATCAACAATTGTTCAATTTTCTTTTTTAAATCGTTTCCCAAAACGGAAAGATTTTTGAGACCGCCTCAAATAATTGTTTGATGGTATTCAAGGAAGACGGAAATATGCGAACAAGATATATAGTTTTTTACGACCTTTTCGATGATCGAGACCGTTTGGCGTGTTACAGCATCACTAGTTTGCCGTGGAGAAAATATATTGAGACGAAAGGGGTGCCGCCCAGCTTGCCGTCTGAAAATTCGGCTTCCCCTGCCGCGGGCCGGGGTTGGCCGTTTGGCCGCGTGATGAGGGCCCAGGCGGTCGGGGGACGCAAAAGGGGGGGGGGAGGGAGGGGACGGATGTTTTCCAAAAATTTTACTTTTCGCCGCTCCTATTCATCCGAGGAGGGTTGACACGGCGTTGATTCAGGGAAACACGTCGCCATCGCGCATAAGCCCATTTTTTTTCTTTCCGAAACTATGAAAACGTTTTCAAAAATTTTTAAATCTTTTTTTTAAAAAAACCCTCGTAGGAAATTTATTTCTAAAAAATTTAATTTCGTTTACAGATCGAAAATCGGAACTTGTTCAGAGTTATCGATCTAGTAAATTTGTGTGATAGTGCTGCGATCTATTGATTTTCCTTGTATTTTTTGGTGCATTTGCTTAACGGAAAGTTAACAAGGTTAAAGTTTGTGAAAACGTATTTTCTTTAACGGACCGTTAAAATCTCCTAACCTTAGTTGGTGTAAAAAGATTGTGAAACCGGCCCATAGATCGGCACCAGGGGATCATTCAAAATTTCCTGTAACAGCATTTGAAGTGAGCCTTTGGGGAAGATGGCCTTTGTGGGGCGAGACTATTATGGCTGGCGGCACCCGGAAACGGGCCCTTTTTCCCCAAAAGGGGAGTCAAGGGCTTCCCAAAAGAAATTTGTAGGTTTTAAATTTTAAAAACACAAGCGAGAGTACTTTTTATAGTCAAATTAGTAACAAAAAGATGCATCATTGCATTTCTTTTAACCCATCCATTGCTAGTAAGAAAATATACAGTTCCTTTTAAAAATCAGAGACGATTAAATTTTTCGAAAACAAAATATTTAAAAAAATATCTGTACAGTGTATTAGGGCCATGATTCCGCATTGTGAGCAAAACTGAGTTTTTGATATCGTCGGGCCCAAATGGGGACACAATGTTTATCCTTCTGGGAAACAGTAATTAGATGATTTGAGAATAGTTACTAGTAGTTACCCTAAGGCATTCAAGGATGGATTACCCGGGTATGCGATGTTCATTTTTTCTGCACCGCAGCGACATAATGTGATAGTGAACTTTACCATGAAAGGGGATAAGCGGGAAATTTGGGGGTATGCGTGGATAGACTGAAGGTTTTTTTAGAGGTATAAATGGAGTAACTTAACCATTAAAGTGCATTCTTAAAAGTAAGGGAATTATGCGGTGGATAGACTCAAGGTTTATTACTTTGATTGTTTATAGTGAACGCGAGGGGCCCGGCCCCGTGCCTGACTTCGACTTATGTGCGCCCTTCCGGGAAATTTTTAGCCCCCCTTTTAATTTTCTTTTTTGACAAAAGTTATTTTAATATTTTTAATTAAAAAAAGTACGATATTTTTAACCAATAAAATTGTATCGTATAAACAATTGATTATATACTTGCATTTTTTTTAACATCAGACTTTTTTGGTAATAAAATTTAAAAGTATAAAAGATTATCAAAAATGTATTTGAGTTTTATTTACATTTTGTTTCCAAAAAAAACTGATAATAAGTCAAATAACATTTAAGTATCATTTAAAAAATGTTATCTAAAAATCTCGTTTTCGATTTAGATCGAACTTTTTTAACGGGTTTTAAACTACTAAAATTTCCACGTATAACAGAATTACTAATGTTTGGAAGAATCCATCCGATAATTTTTACGTGTTTCACGAAACGCCCTTTTTCATTAGACAGACATTTGTGTTTAAAAAAAACTATTTAAAAAATTTCAATTGAGAATTATTTGGGAAAAATTACAATCTTTAAAATTTTTTTTAATAAAAATATTCCCTTTTCAATTTAAACTTTTTTTTTTCTTCAGAATGTGATCCCTTTATTTTCATACCGAACGAGTAGCACCCCTAAACGGATCAGATTTGGGTATAAACCAATGCAGAAGGAGTTTTTTTAACAATAATTTGTTTTTTACCGAAAAGACAACCTTTGACGCTAAAAGTCACAGTTTCCAAAATTTTTCAAATTTCCCCAAAATTCCCTTTATTTCTGTGCCGTTTTACAAGTTTTGAATCCACTTTTTTAAACTGCAGATCATAAATTTTCTTACCAAACTTCATGTTCGAAATGTTATCATTGGAAATGCTGTTGCTATTTTTCTTGTCCTCAAGCTCTGTTGTAGCGAGCAAAGTAGAGTTCCACTATATATCTTGCAAGGGCCCAAAGAAAGTCCCGTAGATGGCAAATATATAATAAAAATTTTGCCCTTTTTTTGTTTTTTAGAAATAGATTTTAAAATATCACATCTCAAAAAGCCTTTAGAGGGAGAAATCTATCGATATTATCATTTTTTTTTAATCCTCTTGCCCTTTCTCTAAAACAAAATCAACATTCCCCCGTACTGGGTCGTTTGGGAAAAATTTGATTAATTAACACTTTTTTTGATACAAATATGGAAAGAAATATTTCTAAAAACATTCAAAAGTTCTCCCAAAGAAACATCCGCTGAAAACGTCCCCCCGAAAATTGCGTGCCCAAGTGCAGCCACTCGCCAGTTCGGTAATTCATTGGGCCCTGAAGAATTTACATAGTATACAAAAAATAACTACTGATGCCAGAAGTACAGATTTTCGTACTAGTTAGTTTTTTTAATTTATTTGGTCTGGCTAGCTTTTTCTTTCCCCATCCCCCGGGTTTTAAACCCAAAATAGTTTTTTTTTTTTTTTTCCAAAGGTTTTATTGGGAGACCCAGAGACGTATGAGGTGTTCAGGGCCCCAAAAATTTGGCCTTTGCTGATCCAAAATTGGGGGTTTTTATTTGTTTGATCGGTTTCTCTAAATAGTGCCCCTTGGGCCCCCACCCCTGCTTTTGGTTGGGTGGGTTTTTATGATTCCGGTCAACAGCAGGCCATTTGTCCCGATATTAGTATTGTTTCTTTGGGGGATGGCGGGATCTTCCCCCCCCGGATGGGGTCCCGGGGGATCCGTCGGCCGTGGGTTTCCCCAACCAGGGCCTCCCACCAGCGGGGGACCGCCCCGCCGGGGCAAGCGCCAAGCTCCCCGGGCCCGGGCTCCCGGGAAAAGGGGAGTGAGTGCATTTTTGTGTGTGTGTGGGGTTTTTGCGGGGGTGTGTGTTAAGGGGGGAAGATAGGACAAAGGGAAAAGGAAGGAAAAAACCCGGGGGTCCCTGGCCCCTTTTTAGGGTTCCGCATTCGCCGGTGTTCTGGAGAAACCACGGGGAAAACCACCGACGGGCCGGCCACTAGAATTCTCCCCCAATCAGGGCGAATTGACCCATGAAAAGCTAGGTTAAAAACCCGCCGGGGCGTCACCGGCAACGGCGAACCGGACCTTTTTGTCAGGGGCCGCAAACATCAGCTGATATGAAAAGCCCGATTCTTTTTGACCTAGATACGCTCTAGTGGAACGAAAATATTCAATTTTTTGAAAAATTCAAGAAGAGCATGGATCTTTTTTTAAAAAAATTTTAAATTTGCGTTTAAAGAAAAGAAATTGAACCTTTTTACAGAAACCGGTTTTGAAAACATTCATTGACTTTTACCACAAATGCAATGTATACAAATCGTTGAAACGTGCCTTGAGATATAATTAAAAAAAAACATTTGGAATTTTTAAAAAAATAAAAGAATACGACAAAAAGACTTACATATCGTGTTTTTAGCCGTTTATGAAAAATGGCGTTCACGCTGAAAGATGGAAATTTAAGCCAATTTCATACAAAAGATTTGAGTTATCAATAAACTTTATAAGACATCATTCAAACAGTAAATGCAAGAATGTAAACAATACTCAATGTAAATATTAGACGTGAAAAAGCAGTAAAAAATACATTTTTTAATTTTTTGGGAAAAACAAAAAAATAAGCTGGTTTTAGGTCAATAGAATACGTTTGCATATCCCCCAAAGTTTAAAGAAAAAAGGAAAGTTTTGGGAAAAAATTTTTTTGTTATTTTTAAAATTGACATAATGCAGACAATATTGCCCGAAAACTATTGATGTTCAAAAATTTCATGACCTTATTAAGAACAACTTGGAGGGGAAAAAATTTTGTTTTTAAAGGGAAAAAATTTTTATTTCCCATTTCAAATAAGGAAGATGCCAAAAAAAATTAAACTTTTGAATTTTTAAAAAAATTTAGAGTTAAAATGAAAATTGACGTATGCCATCTTTACAAGTGCATTTAATTATATTCTTTCAAGAAATTTATAAAAAATTAGGGGCCTTTTTTGGGAAATGAGCAGGGGCTCGTAAAATACCCCCCAAAATTTAAAGAATGTATAATTATAATATAATTATTTAATTTAACTTAAATATAATTAAAAACGCAGAAATTTGGGCCGATGTCAGGGGGTTTTTTCAATTTGGAAAAAAACTACGCATAGTTTAGGCGCTAGTGTTGTTCACAGACGGCCCACAGACAGATGGACAGACTGACGGGCGTTTGGAAAAAAACTTTTTTTTATCGGGGAACCCCGGGGATTTGTTTAAAATCAATTTTCCGCAGTTTAAAAATTTATACTACGACATTACTCCGTATATACGACACATATACGAGAAAATAACTAGCGTGCACAGAATGGCACAGACTTTTTAGTACTAGTTAGTTTCTTAAAAACCTTTTTTCCCTTTCCTTTGCCATCTATCAAAACCCAAAAAAAATTTTTATTATTGATTTTTGTTTTTTAAAGTTAGATGAAATTTACTTTTAAAATTATTATTATTATTATTATTATTATTATTATTATTATTATTATTTTAAATTTTTGTTGTTGTTGTTGTTGTTAAACATTGAGAAAGGTGAATCTCCTATAAGGACATTTTGTTAAATAATTTAACAGTTTTGAAAAAAAATTTAACTCATTTAAAAAAATTAAAAATTTATCCTTTCATCAATTGCAATGTATGCAAATCTCTTTTAAAAAAAACATATTGACGGGGAGAGATATTTCAAAAAAATATTTATTAATTTTTAATGAAAAAGGGTAATCAGTTTTAAACATCACAATGCACGTGTTCCCGTTTGAAAAATTCGAAGAAAAGTTGAGTCGTTTTTGGAAAACATCGTTTGCGTTTTTAAAAATGCGGGAAATTTTTAGCCCCTTTTTTAGGAATATTTTTGTTTGTCAAATTTTTGGAAACAAATCGTAAATGCAATAATGTACCTTATAAATGCAATAATGTAAAAAAAGCCCCTTTAAATATTAAGACTAGAGGTGGGAAAAAAAAATTTTTTTTTTTTTAAAAAAAAACAAACAAAAGAATAGAGCAAAAAAGGATTTGTATTCTCAGAGTATATTTAGCACTATCCAAAAGTTCTAAGAAAAAAATTGGGGGGGTTTTTAGAAAATCTTGTTTTTTTTACTTTTAAAATTGCCTTTCAATATTTTTGGGAAAAATAATAAAGTTACAAAAAACATGTTAAATATTGAGAGAACTAAAATGGAAAAAATTTTTTTTTGAAGGAAAAAACTCTATCTTCAAAACAATGTGCCCTACTTGCAGGAAGACGCCGAAAAAAGTCAAGCTTTTTTAATTTTCGAAACTTCAGAGTTAAAGTAACTATCTTTGCCATTTTTCAAGCACATTTTATCATTCTTTCAATAAACTTAAAAAAAAAATTTGGGCCCCCCTTTTAGAACATTTTGAAAATTCCCAGGGCATCATTTTAAAAAAACTCCCAAATTTTTAAAAAATGTTTTTTTATAACCGAAGAATTTTGAGGGGGGCCCATGACGGAATTTATTCAATTTGGAAAAATTTTTCGAATATTAAAAGGGGTAGTGTTGTTAAAAACATAGGCAAGGGCAGATTGAGGGGGTTTGGAAAACAAATCTTTTTTGGTATCAGAATTTTAAAAAGTGTATTTCCGTCGAAACCTCAAATGTTTTTTCCCCATTACATAAATTTCTATACAAAAATATTTTTCCATATATGCATACGTACATATGAGAAAGTAGACTAGTGCTACTACAACAGCATCTTCTCGCATTATTGAAACACTACAAACTTTAAACATTGCATTTTTTTGCGCTAACACCTCAGTTATAACTTGAAAAACAAAACAACCAATTTTAAAAAAACCGCCTGTATTGCTTACCTGCATTCATATCGAGCAGCAATCATTTCTACTTTGACCCCCTTATTTGACTGATACTGATTCGCAAAAAATTATTAGAACCTGGGAGCGTTGTCAAGACGTGCTTGGGAATAACACAAATTTTGCAACACGCTTAATTCCGCTGATTCAGATTTCAACTTGTTTTTCATTAGCCAAAACACGATGTGAAATATCACCGTGGTCATAGTAATCATACACAGTTGATAAATAATTCTAATACTAATAATCTAATTAAATTACTTATTTCTATGACTTGTAAATTAAGTTAATTGATTATCGCCTTATTTTTTATTTCCCCGCCTCAAACGAAGGGAGGAAAATAAAACTTTAAAATTTTTAAAAATTGATTCAATGGGTTTATTTCGAAGTTCATTTAAATCATTTGAATACGTCCACTACAATTTTTAAATTTTATAAAAAACGATGAAAATGTCCATATTAACGAAATTTAGAGATATTTAAAACATTTATTAAATTTTGAAAAAAAAAATTAATAAACCCAAAAAGAACTTACATCATATTAAAAAGCGCATATCTTTACAAAAATTTGGGTAAAAATTTGGTCATTTTGGGAAAAAGACGTTTGAAAGTTTTTTAAAAAGGGACTTTAGCTCATTTTTTAAAAAAATTTGAGTTTTCGAGCAACTTTATTGACATTATTTAAAGAATGTCCAAAAAAAATAATGGAAGAAAATTTTTCTAATGTAAATATTACCGACGTGAGAGAAAGTCAAAAAAAACCCTTTAATTTTTTGAAAAAAACAAGAAAAGATCAATATGGGTTTAAGTCATGGTATATAGTTGGGCTTAACCGTACCAAAAAACGAAGAAAAAAAATTTGCCGTTATTGGGAAAAACTTGTTTTTTTAAACGCAAACAAATTTACGAGGAAAATCCCGTCTTCAATTTTGAGTTGTAGGGAAAACGCCAAAAAAAATTAAACTGTTAATTTTAAAATTCAGAATTAACGGTAAAAAGGACCTTTACCATAATAAATGTATTTTTCTCATTCTTTTAATAAATTGAAAATTTCAATGGAGCAGAATTTATTTATTTATTTATTTATTTTTCGTCAAAAACGTTAAAATCATGAGGGTATGGGAAAAGTGAATTGTGTGTTTTCAAAAATTCAGATCCCCAATAAGTCATATCTACTTAAATTTTGAATTTTTTAAAGGGGGAAAAAAAAAAAAACTCCCATGGAAAATCTATTTTTAAGGGTAAAAAAGTAAATTTTAATTTGAAAAGGGGAAAAAAAAAAAAACCCCATGTAATAAAATCTATTTTCAAGGGTAAATAACAATAAAATTTTGAATTTTTAAAGGAAAAAAAAAACTCCCATGAATAAAATCTATTTTCAAAGATAAAAAAGAATAAATTTTGGTTTTATTATTCCTGCCGACAACATGGAAACGATTTTAAATTTGTATTTTCCACGAATTTGAAGACTCAAAAAATGAAGTTTTGTCCAGAAAACAAGGGGCCATCTCAGATTTGCTCAATGGATCGGGGAAACTGGACGAAAAACCCTGATCGAGAGGGGGGCTTGACCCGGAATTTTGTACAATAGTTTTAAGGGTTTTTTATACTATTTATACAGTCCAAATGGTAAAAATGCAATGTATCAGAAAATTAATGTTCCTTTTTTTTGGGTGCTCAGTATAGTCTCCCAAATTTTATAGAAACAGTTATCAGCGAAAGTTTCCTTGGGGTTTAAACTTTATTGAATTTAATCGTTTAAGTCATCTGGCAAAATGTTGTAAAAAAATGCCCTGTATTGTATGTGAATTTTTTTTTAATGAGCTGTTGATACTGTCACCCGATGAATATGATTTCTGCGTCAGGTTATAGTAATAGACTTGGTTTTTTTGAAATATATTCCCCCCCTTGAGCAAGTCATTTTAAAAAAACCCCTGATTGTAAAAAAAAGACACGGTAATGGAATTCCTAGATTAATGAAGGAAAGGGTTATGAATCCGTGGGGGGGATTAATAATTATTCGTACATGTTTTGTAATCTAAAAATCTGGGAGCTAAAGATCAGTCAATGGTAAATGTTTATTTTTAAGAAGACAGAATTGTTTATTTGAAATGGAAAAAGATTAAAAACCCTTTTTTTTTTTTATATTAATTTGTTATTTCCGAACCAATTTGAAACATCTGATATTTACTATTTACGGTTTCTTTTTTGCAAAAGGGTTTCGCATCCGCAAAAAGAACCGTTTTTCCGTTTCGAATCGTCGAGGGGATATCGTTTACGTAAAGTAGGAACAGAGTAGGGCCTAAAATCGATCCTTTACGAACTCCACATGAAACGGGCAAAGAGTCGGAAAGGTTAGGTTCCATCATTCCAGTAAATTTCAACTCTGAGATCGTTGTTTAAGGAGAACATAACCAATCTAGAGCAATCCCCGAATTTTTAGAAGGTAATTTGGGAAAGAAAATTTTTCAAAGATCAAAAT
>CAXIVR010000228.1:0-19876 GCA_964035755.1 Teleogryllus oceanicus | reverse complement strand
TGAAACTCATGCCCCCCTCCGTTTGAAACGGATGAAAGTACTCGGAAGGAACTCGATATCAATCCTTCACTCAATGCGAGACGGCTCTCCTTTAACGAAGTCTATCAAGCCTTTCAACCCAAGGAAGCACCAGCGCCTAAAGAAACTCGCACGACACGTTCTCACAATAGGACGCAGACGACAAGCTCCCTCGGATATATTGAGGCGTAAGAGTCCTTACACAAAAATGACAAAGTCGACAGTGACTAAACACTTCAGCCAATATGGCTTTGACTAAGGTCCGTCGCGAACCTACACTAACCACTTACACTTAGAGTAAAACGCTCAAGCGTGCGAACTGCAAAACACTCACCCACCTGACCTTGGCTACGCCGAAAAAAAAAACCTGGAGCTCGGTATTGGATTCGCTACCTGACCGCCGAGGAGGACGGACGCGCCGAGGAAGAGCTCCTGCTACCTGGGGATCCGGCCTTCGTGGGACGACCAGCCCTTCTAAGGGCTATAGAGCAAAAGTGTAGCGTGGCTAGGCAGTAGCCTACAAATACCTAAGGGCTAGAGAGCGAAACTGCCATGCGAGGCCCTCGCGGCCATGTCTTCTCAGCGCCGTCGCCCGGCGGAGCCTTTCCACACTCCTTCGGAGGTGGAAGCGGCGACCGCGGACGCCGCAGCGGCGAACGCGAAGCGTTTCGCGTCGGCTCACCTTCAACGGAGCGCATTTGCGCTAACAGGCGTCCTGTTTCTGCCCGCAGGACCACGGACGGAAGCGGGCCATCCGGCCTACGCCGCAACGCCGCCTCTGCGGCCTCCATCAGGCGCCACCGCGGCCGCTGCCGGCGCCGCCGACGCCGACGCCGGCGCCTCGCCGACGTCGCAGACATCAACGGAACGATGCTGCCGGACCAGCCGCCTCCGGGACCGGACCGCGGCGATGCCGAAGAGGAGGACGACGAGGGATTCCCCCTCGTCCGCCGGCAACGGCGCCCGCCGCCCATATTAGTATACGGAAGCGGAGACGTGTTCTCCCTATTGGAGGCGCTGCGTGGGGTGTGCGGTGACCCGGTCGCTGCTGAAGCGACTGGGGAAGCTGTGCGCCTCCGCACGCAGACAATGGAGGATACACGGCCTCCGTCTCGCTGTGCAGGAGCGATCGACCGAGTACCACACGTGCTCGGTCGGCAATGCGCGGAAGCTGCGGTGGTCATCCGCGGCGTTCCGCTCAGCACCGACGAAGCATGCTAACCGCCGCCCTCGGCGGCCTCCTATGCGTTCCAGGTGGAAGGCGGAGCGCATTAGAGCAGGCAGCCAGGGCGCCGAGGACGGCCACTCCGCTCGTCCTCCTGACGCTGCCGACGAGCCGGCGCAGAGGGCATTCTGCGCCTACAGGAGCTACGCGGGCTCTGCGTCGCGGTGGGCGGTATCGGCCACCGCGAGGACCAGTGCAGTGCCGCAACTGCCTTGACTTCGGTCATGTGCAGCGGCACTGCGCCCGCCACCGCGCTGTGGGAAGTGCGGCGCTGCGCACGACACGGCGGCCTGCCCCTCGGGACAATCCGCGCGTGGAGGACCGGCGCTGCGCTAGCTGCGGTGGCGACCATCACGGCGCGCGATATCAGGGTTGCCCGAATATCAGCGCCGTTGTTTCAGGGGCGACGAGGCGCAGAGGCGGCGAGAGGCTCGCCGCAACCAGGATCAGCCCGCCGGGCCGGATTCAGCAGCGCCGCGCATCGAGCGCGTCAGCGCGGAGACGGCGGCCACGCGCTCTCCCTCACGGGACGCAGCGCCGCCGCGCCGCCGCAGCCAACGCCGCAGCAGCAGGCGCTCCGCAGCGCACGCCGCGCCGCGCTCACCGCGCCGCGGCCCCGCCGCCAGCGGCCACCAGCAACAACGGCGGCCGACGCTCACGCCGCCGCCCCGCACCGAACCCACCTCCTCATCCCGTCCCCGCAATTCGCCGTCTTCGTCGCTCTCGTCGACGTCTCGGCAGTTGACGGAGACGCGACGGACGTGAGACGGATGGATTTCCTCCCGTCACTCTACCGCCGACCGCATCAGTTCGTCAACCGGGCGGCGGAGGATCTCGCCCTAAACGGCGTCGATCTCCTGCACGCCCGTCCGTCATTACCGCTCCGTCACCGGTCCCCCCCCGAGCGCGTGGCCTGCTGATTCTGCAGGCAGTCATGCGACTGCTGCTCCTCCACTCGGAAGAGAGCGCGAATCAGCTGGGCTCGTCGGTCAGGAGCCACGCCAGCTCAATCCCGCCCCCGCCGCTCCGTGATGGCTTCAACGCCTCACAACTTGTATTTCAGCTGCTCCAGATCGCCTCACGCTCGCCTTTTGGAACTGCAACAGCATAGTTAGCAGGAACAAACAGGCGAGCTCGCCCATTCGCCGCGAAGCACAAAATTTCAATTCTGTTGCTTGGCGAGACATTTGCAGCCAATGCATCGCTTCTCTTTGCCTGGTTTTCTCTGTTACGGACCGATAGATCAGCACGACTTCCGCACGCAAATCCGGGCGGAGGAGACAGCAGTTCTAGTGAGACGCGACATCGCACATCACGAAACTGTTTTGCCTTCTTTCAGTCCCTGAGGCCGGCGATCGTGGTTCAGACGAAAGCAGGTCCGCTGCGCATCATCTCGGCCTACCTTCCGCCGACGTGCAGCGCTTCTCTAGTACGGAGCGACCTCGACGCCCTACTGGAACCTCACGTCCGCGTTCCACCTTCCTTGCGGGCGATTTCAACGCGAAACACCCGGCGGAATTCCCACCATCTCACCTCGCGCCGCGAGCTGAAAAACTTGCGGATGCGCACGGCTACGGGTGATAGGCCCTCACAACCCACCCCTTCCTTGTCAAGCAGGGACGGCCTGATGTTCTCGACATCGCCGTCACTCGCGACATTGACAAAAACATCCTTCTCTCCACTTCCTGCGAACTCACCTCAAGATCACCTCCCAGTCGCAGCCGAGGTGGGGCGCGGTGGCCGCTTTCGATCTCTGCACTTCCACAGCCCGCAGACGAACTAACTGGCTTCTTTTTCAGAAGGAACTGAGAAGCGCCTCCCGGAAGCGGAAATCATCTCGGACCCGCAGCAGATCGAGCAAGGCGCAAAAAGCTCGCGGATTCTATTTCAGATAAGCTTGAATGCGGCCGCCTTCGCCGGGCGACACGAGCAGCGAACCAGGAACTCCCAAGAATAGTCGCGCTCATCCAGCGCAAAAACAGGGCGCGCAGGGAGTGGCGGCGCCGCGACATTCGGCCGACAAGCTTCGTCTGAATCAGCTAAGGCGGCGTGTAGACGACGCCTTAACTGAATACGAAACACAAAGTGGAAACCTACTAAGAAGCTGTCGCCGGAGGATCGCTCGCTATGGCAACTAACGCGAGCTCACAAGTCTTCTGTTTCAGTGCCGCCGCTGCACGCGAACGGCGACAACGTGGAGGCGACCGAGGACAAAGCGGAGCTTTCGCTGACGCACTCGAGTCGCAATTCCGGCCTGTTGAGGAGCGGCCGCCTGCGGAACTGCAGAAAGTGTGCTTTGCAGCGTCAGCAGCCTTCACGCCGCAGACGAACCGGAGCTCACGGACGCCGCGGAAGTAGCAGAAACCATCGCCGCGCTACGGAGCGGAAAAGCGCCAGGACCGGACGGCATCTGAAACGATGTCCTTAAAAAGCTCCGCGTAGTGCCATTAACAACATTGTGTGCTTGTTTAACGCAATTTTCATGTTTCAGATATTTCCGGCGCAATGAAACATGCACACGTGCTCAACTTTCCAAAACCTGGAAAGGATAAAGAGCGCCGCAGTCATATAGAGCCTATTGCCTGCTAAATACGCTCAGCAAACTCTTTGAGAAAATTCTCCATGAGAATTTTAAAATTTACAGAACAGCGCGACTTAATTAATAATGAACAATTTGGTTTCAGGGCACACCATAGCACCACCCATCAGCTAGTGCGCATAGTTGACAAATTCGGCGCACACTTTAACGAGCGGCGATTCACTGGCGGAGTTTTCCTAGACGTCGCCAGCGCCTTCGACAAGGTTTGGCGACGGCCTCCTCGCCAAATTAATTTCCGCAAACTTCCAACACATTGTCCATCATCCTCCTACCTGCGACAGATCGTTCCAGTGGCGATTCTGAACGCAAAATCTACACTCGCCGCTTCGGCGGGAGTGCCACAGGAGTATTCTCTCCGGTACTCTACTGCCTGTATGTGCGAGATATCCCAACCTCCCAGACCGAACTCGCCATGTATGCAGACGACACGGCTGTAGCCACGTCAAAAGAGTCGACCTGCTCGTTAAATATTTGGATCAACATTTACTCAGATCCAGGAGTGGCTGCGGCGCTGGCGCGTGAAAGTTAACGTGGAGAGAGACGGCGTGCTCTTCACGTAAATATAAATACGCTACGCCGCGGCCACTCGCGCTATGCAATTCTACTATTGAATGGCGCGCAAGTACCAAATACCTAGGAATCACGCTCGATCGCGCCTTAACTTCCGCGAGCACGCGGACGCGACTCTAAAAGCGTGGCAACGCCTGGGCATGCTGCGAAGCTTATTTCAAGCGGAGCAGTTATCCACAGCGAACAGCCTGCTTCTTTATAAGTAATGATTAGGCCCATTATGGACTACGCCTGCCCAATTGGGAATCGCGCGCATGCGCATTACGAAGCTGCAAATAGTTCAAAATGCGTGCCTACGAAAATTCTTTGCGCACCACTTTCATCAGTAATAAGAAATTCACACAGTTTTAAAAATCCAATTCTTAGAAGATCATTTTAAAATGAAAAATTTCTTTTCAAAATTAGACAAATCAAACAATCAATATGTACTAACTTAGCCCTGTACAGGCCGGACACTTCGGCAACGTACAAACGCCCGAGATATGATAGAGATAAACGAGCTAACGCCAATGCTGGCAAGAAAATTGCGGTAAACAACGCCACAAGCGCGCCGAACAGCTGTTGTCATTTCTGACCATGCTTTTCCATTTTCAGATCAGCCATAGATGTCCGTAGGATAGGGATGGCTCCACAGCAGGGAAGTGTGGCTGCATTGCACTTAGCGGCCACACGGAACTGTGCTGTATAGCAGAGCGGCCTGGAGCTCAGTGCCGCCAGTGCGGCTGACGCCGTCGAGTTGGCTGCCGCTGCGGCGCCGTTTGTTACTCGACGAGCAGGAAGTTGAAGGGGCGGCGGATGGGGACGTGCGTAGCTCAAACGAGCTGACGCGCTCCCGCACCGTCTGCCCCGCAGTAGTGCCATGAACCGGCACGATGTTAAGCGGGGGCGCCGCAGGACCCTCTGGCCCTTGCTTAGCCCGCTCCGCGTTCAGTTCCTGGAGCAGGCCGCTGCCGGGCGCAAGGTGCGGAATCGCCCTCGCGCCAGCAGAGCTCCTGCCCCAGTAAGCGTGTAGGCTCTGGAGGTGCTCCAGAGCAAACGCGCAGATTACGCCCGCCGGGATGCCGATGAGCGCCGCCTCATATTTGCGGGGCGGCTGGTGGTGGTGGTCGGCGGCGCCTGTTGCGCCGGCATCCGCTTTGAAGCAGAGGTGGTGGCGGCTTCGCCGCATCGTTGCCTCGCCTTAGTAGTGGTGGTGGCGTCGGGAAGACGAACTCCACCTCTGTTGAGGGCGAGATGTCCTCCGCGCCGACCACCACGATTTTCGAATCCGGGGTGGCTGCGCCCAGCAGCTCCATCCCGGAGAGATACACTACCTCCCGCTTCCGGCTTGATCTGCACTGCGGGGAGTTGTGGCTGGTCGAAATCGACCAAGTCACGTTGTCCCCGGAGCGAGTGCCGTCCGCCAGGGAGGTTAGCAATGTCGCTCTCTCAGCGACGGGCGCCGAGGGTGACGTGTCGCCGTTGCCCTGCGACATTTCGCTAGCGGCATATTTTTTGGCTCAGAAAATAAAAGCTCATATGAGCGACGTGATGCCCGCGAGAGCAAAGCTCATCGCGGGGTAGCCTGGTTTCCGCCGTTCCCGCACGATGCCTGGAGCTCAATCACGAGAACGCCAAGTACTAGCCGGCAAGAATGCTGCGCGCGCACTTTCCGCTCAACTCAGCGGGAGCAAAGCTCAACCACCTGAGCCAGGCACTGCACGCGCTGCGGCAGAATCAGAAGTCTCGCCAAGGTCGCGAGGAGCGGAGGCGGCAGCGCACCTCGACGCCCACGCACTGTGTGCGGCGCCGAGCGCAGCTCCGACCTATATTTAATACTTCGGTTCCTTCACAGGGAGCGCTGCGATCGCCGTTATCTCGGGCGCGCGCACCGCCAGTGACCGCTCATACAAGTCTCTCCCGGGCGCGAGGAAGGCACGAGGTTATAAATATGACCAGTTGGTACTTTCGGCATTGGATTGATTGATTGCGGTTTCCGTCGCCGGACGCCGAGGAGAGTGACGCACCCGAGGAGGCCCGCCCGCCGAGGAGTTTCTGCTGCTGCGGGGAAATACAGCTTCTAAGGGCTAAAAGAGCAAAGCGTAGCTTCGCCTTCTAAGGGCGTTTAGCTTATCAAACAGCCCTTTTAGGCCAGCATTATAAAAGCCCACAGCTTTTATAAAGCGTTATGTCGTCGCCGGCGAGCTCGGGCCGCGTCGACGCCTTTCGCCACCCCGTCTGCGTGGAACATGCGCGTGGTCGGACCAGCGGGCGCACGACGGACTGAGGAACCGTCAAAACGACGGGGCGGTTCTCATCAACGGAGCGAATTTTGCGTCAAAAGACCTTCTGCCCAGGAGGAGGACCGAGAGCGAGAGGAGGGCGCAGGGCCCTCCACGTCGGCCGTGCCGCGCAGCCCGCCGCCGCATCGCCGCTTTCGATCGCGCGGCGCCCGTCAGCAGCGACGCCGCCGCTGGGACCACGCGCCGGCCGCAGCCGCGCCGCCACGACGCCTGACGCCGAACCCATGCAGCAGCAGCAGCAGAAGAGGAGGAGGAGGATGGCGAGCTCACGCTCGTCACCCGCCGACGCCGCCCACCCCCATCTTCTGTACGGGTGGCGGACATCTTTGGTCCTCTCGGCGCTTCAGACAAGCGACCGCGGCGAAGCCGCGATCACTGCAGAGGTGGCCGGCGACGCCGTAAAGGTTAAGTGCGAGAACCTGAGGCGCACCGATGTGCTCGCCGCCCTGAGCAGAAGTCTGTGGAGTACCACACGTACTGCCAGGAAACGAAAGGTTCCTGCGGTATGTTTTGCGGGGCATACCGTTGAACTCTCTTTTCAGGCGCTCCACGATAACTTGGAAACTTGTTGGGTTCCAGGTGAAGCCGAGCGGACCTGCAGCCAGCGGCTGACGACGGGCGCAGACCACTGCCCCTAGTGATCGCCACCCTGCGGATACGGAGCGCCACCGGGCGCTTCGGGAGGTAACCTCCATGCGGGCCTGGGCGTCCGCGTGGAGGGGTGTATCGGCCACCGCGCTCCACGCAGTGCCACAATTGCCTGGATTTCGGGCACGTGGCACGGAACTGCAGCGCCGCACGCTGCAGGAACTGTGGTGACGCCCACGACGCCGCGCAGCATCGCGGGGCCTAAACCCTGCGGAGGAGCGTAACTGTCTAACCGCCAAGGCGATAACCACGGCGCTGGGTACAAGGGTTGCCCTGAGTACAAGCGCCGCTGTTTCAGGGGTAACCAGGCCCAGCTGCAGCGTCACGAGCGGCAGCAGAGGGACCGCCATGGCGTGCGGGCATCGAGGAAAGGCGAGCGGCCGATGCGCGGTCGGAGGCGTCGCGTTCTCCTCTTCACGGAGCGCGAACCCGCGCCACCGCAACTCTACACCTCCGCCGCAGCCAGCACCGCAGCCACCGCGGTCTCAGCGTTCGCAGAGACGCGAACGCCCACGAGCCCAGCGGCAGCAGCGACGCCAGGAGCGGACGTACGCGGACGCCCTGGTCCCACGCCCCCGCCAACCCCGGGAGCAGCCGCCGGCCGCCAACGCGGCCCGCGAGGAGCGCGCGCCGCTCGCGTGGAGCGGCGAAGGAGGTCGGCGGAGGCGATCCCCGTCCCATCCTCAATGAGCGAGCAGGAGCGCGTGCTGCATCGCACCATTGATGACATCTCGCCCGCAACGGATCGACTTGCGCGAGGACGCAGGCGCTCATGCGAGCTGTGTCCGGCTGCGATCCGGCCGAGTGGCCGGGCAACCATCCTCAAGGTGGTAGTGACACAATTACTTCTGTGCACCTGGGCTACGAGGTAACGACGGCCGCTGCGGCGGAAGCGGCGGACGAGGCACGCTCTTCCTCGTCCTCGCCCCCACCTCGTACCTCTGCCCCGTAAATAATGGCTGTTTCTCCTTCTTTCTATAGGAATAGCTGCACCGTTGCCTTTTGGAATTGCAACGGCATCTGCGCGCGTGTGAAGCAGTCCGAGCTGCACAGCTTTCTCGCTCAATATTTCTGTCATGATGCTGGGTGAAACATGGCTAAGCCTGCATCTTTCTCTCTTTCTTAATTTTCCAGGTTATATCTGGCTACCGGAACGACAGAGCGGCGCAAGCAGCTAATATGACGGCCTCACCAATAGAGGAGGCAACAGCACACATTGCGACGCAAATACAATCATTATGTTACAGTTCTCCCGCAGCTGCAGCACGCCTAGGCCACTGCTGTTGTCGTGCAGACGGAAACGCGGGCCGTTGCGAATTGTCTCTCTTTACGCTCGTCCTACGTCTATGAAACGTGCGCCCAACTGAAGGCAGATATTGCTAAACTAGTCGAGGCGCACTCAACTCCAACACCGTGGCTGGCGATTTTAATGCCAAACACACAGCGCCTGGAGTTCCCGGGCATCACTCTGGCCCTCGCGGCCGTAAGCTGAAAGCAGTTGCCGACGCAAATGGTTGCGAGATTTTTGCTCCCGCCTCACCCACCTACTATCCTCACACGACGAATGCAGGCCCGATGCCTTAGATATCGCGCTTTATTACAAACTCCACTATTCACCTATTCTAACCACCACCTATGAACTCTCCTCAGATCATTTCCCAGTAATCGCAGAGATGAGATGCAGCGGCGCTGCACTGTCTATTATTGCACCTACGACGCAGAAGCGGCGCACTGATTGGAAACAATTTCAGACGGAGCTGCAGCAGCGCATTCCAGACGCAACCGCTCTTTCAGATCCGCAGCAGATAGAAGCTGGAGCAGCTTAACGGCTGAAGCTGTGACCGACAGCCTAAACGCCGCAGCTGAGAAGCAACGTCTTAAGCAAGAAGGAGCAGCCATTAACCCTTTTCTAATTAATTTAATTTCCAGGAAAACAGAGCACGCAGAGTGTGGCAGAGAATGCGACACCCCGCTGATAAGCGAGAGCTAAATCGATTGAAGCGTAGAGCTGAAATCAAACTACCGAATTTCGCAATCAGAAGTGGAAAAATCATCAGGCCTCAAACCTGAGGATAACTCATTATGGAAAATTACCCGCATGCTTTAGGAAACCAGAACGGTGCCGCGCTGCAAATCAGCCCAGGAGAGTTCGCGGAGTCGAACGAGGCGAAAGCGGAACCCCCCCAATGCTTTGAATCAGTTTCAGCCGGAGAGGCGCCGCCAATACCGCACGTTGTCGAAGTGCAACAACGGTAATGGCGGCACTGCACGCGCCCGCCGACGAGCCGAGTTTAGCAGATGCAGAAGTCAAAGCGGCCATTGCAGAGCTGAAAGCAAAAAAGCTCCCGGCCCAGACGGCATCAGTAACGACGTCCTTAAAAGGCCAAAAAGCCATAATGTTCTTGTCGCACTGTTTAATCTAAATTTATATTTCAGCACTTTCCGAGTCAGTGGAACATGACATGTACTAATTTTTCACAAGCAGGGAAAAATCCTAAACTCCCCGAGTCGTATAGGCCTACAGTTTATTAAATACACTCGGAAAATTATGTAAAAAACTAATATTAAAAGACTTTAAAATATGTTACAGATAACTCATTAATGAATAAGGAGCAGTTTGGCTTTCTGGCGGGCCACAGCACAACACATCAGGCTTGTGCGAATTACAGACCGCATAAGACGCAACTTCAACGAGAGCCGATTCACAGGCGGAGTGTTCCTCGACGTGCCAGCGCTTTTGACAAAGTTTGGCACGTCGGTCTCCCGTACAAACTCCACTTCAACCCCCTTAGCTACCTAGGCACCTTGTACACTTTTCCTAGCAAACAGAACTTTCCCCATGACGCTTCTGAATGCTAAATCTACCTGTCGCGCCATAGGGCCCGGAGGCCAAAGGAGCGTGTTTTACGCTCTTCACCCTCTATGTCGGGGATACCCTTGCACCTAGACGGAACTCCGCACTGACGCTGAGAAGGCTAATAGCCATCCCAGAAATATCGCGCCTCCAGAAGATTTGGATCAACATCTACTCGATCCAGGGGGCTGAAACTGTTGGCGGTCAAAGTCAACGTGAGAAAAGCACGGCGCTCTTCACAGGCGACGGCGATCTGCGCAGCTGAAGCCGCTAGCGCTTAGTGGAGATGTAATTAACTGGGCCCAAAAGTGTCAAAACCAGGGGTGACATTAGAAGCTCACTCACTTTCAACCTGCACATAAAAACGTGCGGCAGAAAGCGCGGCAGACCAGAGGGCCCCTTGGATGCTTATTTAACAAGCGGAGAAAATGTCAACGGCAAACTGCTCCCCGCTTTATAAAGCAGTTATAAGGCCACAAATGGACTACGCATGCCCTAGCTGGGGGATTGCTGCAGAATATCAATTAAATAAACTGCAGGTAGTTCAAATGAAGCCTTAGGGGCGCCTCTGCGCCCCTATAAACACTTATATTCAAAATTTGCATCGGATCTTTCAATGCCACTGCTAAAAGAGCATCTTAAAAGTATTAGTACAAATTTTTCAAAAAGCCACTGACTCGGAAAACACCTCATTTCCGGAGGTCGCTTCATACGAACCCGATCAGCGGGCGAAGTATAAGCGACCAAAACACTTTCTGGATAGGAGAAATCTGAAACAGCAAAATGAGACCTAAATATAAGCTTTGAATTTCAGCACACGCAATGCGCGCGCCAGTTGGCTAAAATCTAACGATCTGTTTTTTTTCATGTTGCAGGATTGACCATAGATGCCCGTTAGGGAGGAATGGTCCACCGCAGTGGCGTGAACGTGCATTGCACCTAGTGCGTTCACAAAACTGCACAAGTATTTCGGACATTTGGGCATTGATTGGATTGTTTGGGATTGGTCGGTCGCCGGACGCCGAGGAGAGCGGACGCACCGAGGAGCGCCCGCCCGCCGAGGAGTTTCCTGCCGCCGAGGGAAGAACAGCCCCTGGGCTAAAAGAGCAAAGCGTAGCTTCGCCTCTAAGGGCGCTTCGGGCTATCAAACAGCCCTTTGGGGCTGCATTATAAAGTTCAAAGCTTTATAAAGCGTTATGTCGTCGCCGGCGAGCCTCGTCGACGCCTTCGCCACCCCGTCTGCGGGGGGGAATGGTGCGCGTGGTGGGATCCAGGGGGCCCACGACAGACCGAGGAACCGTCAAACGACGAGGCGGTTCCTCATCTACCGAGCGCATATGCGTGAAAAGACTCCTTCAACAGGAGGAGCCCGCAGAGCGGAGAGGGGGCGCAGGGCCCACGTCGGCCGCCGCGCGCCGCCGCCGCATCGCCGCTTCTGACGCGGCGCCCCCCGCAGCGGACGCCGCCCCGGGCCCAGCCCCCGGCCGCACCCGCGGCCGCCAGACGCCTGACGCCGCCCCTGCGCGCAGCAGCAAGCAGCAAGAGGAGGAGGAGGATGGCGAGTTCACGCTCGTCCCCCGCCGACGCCGCCCCCCCCCATCTTTTTTACTGGGGTGGCGGACATCTTGGTCTCCTCGGGGCCCTTTGGGAGGGACCGGCGGCGAAGCCGCGATCACCAGAGGTGGCCGGCGACGCCGTAAAGGTTAAGTGCGAGAACCTGGAGGCGCACCGGGATGTGCCGCCGCCCTGAGAAGCCCCGTGGAGCACACGTACCCACAGGAAATGAAAAGTTCCTGCGGTGTTTGCAGGATACCGTTGGGAATTTTTTTCAGGCGCCCACGATAACTTGGAACTTGTTGGGTTCCAGGTGGGGAAAAGCTGGAGCGGATTGCAGCCGCGGCCAGGACGACGGGGCAGACCACTGCCTCTAGTGATCGCCACCCTGGGATACGGAGCGCCACCGGCGCTTCGGGAGGTAACTCCATACGTGGGCTCCGCGTCCGCGTGGGAGGTGATCGGCCACCGCGCGGCCCACGCAGTGCCAAAATTGCCTGGATTTCGGGCAGTGGCACGTAACCGCAAGCGCCGCACGCGCTGCAGGAACTGTGAGACCCCCACGACCCCGCGCAGTGCCCGGGCCTAAACCTGGGAGGAGCGTAACTGCTCCAACTGCTCAGGATAACCACGGCGCTAAGTCAAGGGTTCCCCCAGTACAAGCGCCTGTTTCAGGGTACCGGGCCCAGCTGCAGCGTCACGAGCGGCAGCAGAGGGACCCAGCGGCGAGCGGGCATCGGGAAAGGCGAGGCCGATGCGCGGTCGGAGGCGTCGCGTTCTCCCTCACGGGAGGCGAACCTTCGCCCGCCGCAACCTCACCTCCGCCGCAGCCACCACCGCAGCCACCGGGTCTCAGCGTTCGCAGAGCGCGAACGCCCACGGCCCAGGGGGCAGCAGCGGACGCCAGGAGCGGACGTACGCGGACGCCCTGGTCCCACGCCCCCGCCAACCCGGAGCAGCCCCCGGCCGCCAACGCGGCCTCGCGAGGAGCGCGCCGCTCGCGGGGAGCGGCGAAGGAGGTCGGCGAGGCGATCCCCGTCCCATCCTCCATGAGCGAGCAGGAGCGCGTGCTGCATCGCACCATTGATGATCCGCCCGCAACGGGATCGACTTGGTGCGAGTGACGCGGCGCGTCATGCGAGCTGTGCCCCTGCGATCCGGCCGAGGGGCCGCAACCATCCTCAGGTGGAGTGACACAACTGTGCACTCCATGAGGTAAGGGAGGGCGCTGTGGCGGAAGCGGCGGACGAGGCACCCCTTTTCCCTCGTCCTCGCCCACCTCGTACCTCTGCCCCGTAAATAATGGCTGTTTCCCCTTTCTTTATAGGAATAGCCGCACCGTTGCCTTTTGGAATTGCAACGGCATCTGCGCGCGTGTGAAGCAGTCCGAGCTGCACAGCTTTCTCGCTCGGCATAATATTTCTGTCATGATGCTGGTAAACATGGCTGCCTCGCATCTCTCTTAATTTTCCAGGTTATATCTGCTACCGGAACGACAGAGCGGCGCAAGCAAACATGACGGCCCCACCAATAGAGGAGGCGAACAGCAATATTAATAAGACGCAACATAAATCATTATGTTACAGTTCTCCCGCAGCTGCAGCACGCCGAGGCTACTGCTGTTGTCGGCAGACGGAACGCGGCCGTTGCGAATTGTCTCTTTTACGCTCGTCCTGACGCTCCGCGAAACGTGCGCCCAACTAGCTGCAGATATTGCTAAACTAGTCGAGGCGCATCAACTCCAACAATTGTGGCTGGCGATTTTAATGCCAAAAAGCCTTGGAGTTCCTGCATCATTGCCCTCGCGGCTGCTAAGCAGTTGCCGACGCAAAGGCTGCGGATCTTTGCTCCCGCCTCACCCACCTACTATCCTCACAGACGAATGGTAGGCCGATGTTTTAGATATCGCGCTTGCCATAAACTCCACTATTCACCTATTCTAACCACCACCTATGAACTCTCCTCAGATCATTTCCCAGTAATCGCAGAGATGAGACGCAGCGGCGCTGCACTTTTCTATTGCACCTACGACGCAGAAGCGGCGCACTGATTAAACAATTTCGGGAGCTGCAGCAGCGCATTCGACGCAACCGCTCTTTCAGATCCCAGCAGATAGAACCCGGAGCAGCTAAATTTCCCGAAGCTGTGACCGACAGCCTAAACGCCGCAGCTGAGAAGCAACGCTCCTACAAGAAGGAGCAGCCATTAACCCTTTTCTAATTAATTTAATTTCCAGGAAAACAGAGCACGAGAGTGTGGCAGAGCACGCGACACCCGCTGATAAGCGGAGCTAAATCGATTGAAGCGTAGAGTGAAATCAAACCCACCCGAATTTCGCAATCAGAAGTGGAAAACTCATCAGGCCTCAAACCTGAGGATAACTCATTATGGAAAATTACCCGCATGTTTTAGGAAACCAGTAACGGTGCCGCGCTGCAAATCAGCCCAGGAGAGTTCGCGGAGTCGAACGAGGCGAAAGCGGAACTCCTCGCAATGCTTTAGAATCTCAGTTTCACCCCGGAGGGAGGCGCCGCCAATCCCGCACGTTGTCGAAGTGCAACAAACGGTAATGGCGGCACTGCACGCCCGCCGACGAGCCGAGTTTTACGGGATGAAGCAGAAGTCGCGGGCCATTGCAGGCTGAAAGCTAAAAAGCTCCGGCCCAGACGGCATCAGTAACGACGTCCAAAGCTCCCACAACAAGCCATAATGTTTCTTGTCGCACTGTTTAATTCAATATTTATATTTCAGCACTTTCCGAGTCAGTGGAAACATGCACATGTACTAACTTTTCACAAGCGGGAAAAAAAATCCTAAACTGCCGGGAGTCGAAGGCCTATCAGCTTATTAAATACACTCGGAAAATTATGAAAAACTAATATTAAAAAGACTTTTAAAATATGTTACAGATAACTCATTAATGAATAAGGAGCAGTTTGGTTTTGCGCGGGCCACAGCACAACACATCAGCTTGTGCGAATTACAGACCGCATAAGACGCAATTTCAACGAGACCCGATTCACAGGCGGAGGTTCCTCGACGTTCCAGCGCTTTTGAAAAAAGTTTGGCACGTCGGTCTCCTGTACAAACCCACCCTTGAACCTCCCTAGCTACCAGTGCACCTTGTACACTCTTTCCAGCAAACAGAACTTTCCCAAGTGACGCTCTGAATGCAAACCCCCCGCCATACGGGCGGAGTGCCACAAGGAGCGTGCTGGCTCCTACGCTCTTCAGCCTCTATGTGCGTGATATTCTTGCACCCTCAGAGGAACTCGCATGTAGCTGAGATACGCTGAAAGCCACGTCAGAAATATCGCCTCCAGAAGTATTTGGGTCAACATCTACTTAGATCCAGGAGTGGCTGAAACTGTGGCGGGTCAAAGTCAATGTGAGTAAGAGCACGGCCGTGCTCTTCACACGGCGACGGCGATTCGCGCAAACGAAGCCCCTCGCGCTTAGTGGAGATGTAATTAACTGGGCCAAAAGTGTCAAATACCTAGGAGTGACATTAGACAGCTCACTCACTTTCAACCTGCCCTAAAAACGTGCGGCAGAAAGCGCGGGAGACCAGAGGCCCCTTGCGATGCTTATTTAAAAGCGGAGAAAAATGTCAACGGCAAACTGCCCCACGCTTTATAAAGCAGTTATAAGGCCACAAATGGACTACGCATGCCCTAGCTGGGCGATTGCTGCAGAATATCAATTAAATAAACTGCAGGTAGTTCAAAATGATCGTTGACGCCCTTCTGCGCCCTCTATAAACACTTATTCAAAAATTTTCATCGCGATCTTTCAATGCCACTGCAAAAAAGCATCTTAAAAGTATTAGTACAAAATTTTTCAAAAGCACTGACTGGGAAAAAACTCTTTTTTCGAGGTCGCTTCATACGAACCCGATCAGCGGGCAAATATAAGCGACCAAAACACTTCTGGGGTAGGAGAAATCTGAAACAGCAAAATGAGACCGAAATATAAGTTTGAATTTCAGCACACGCAATGCGCGCGCCAGTTGGCTAAAATCTAACTGATCGTTTTTTTCATGTTTAGGATTGACCATAGATGCCCTAAGGGTAGGAATGGTCGACCGCAGTGGCGTGAACGTGCATTGCACCTTACGTGCGTTCACAAACTGCACAAGATTTCGGACATTTGGGCATTGCTGTAGACGCTGCTGTCGAACGCACCTCTATAGTCAGCCGCCCAAGACGAGCGAAAGGCCCCCAAGAAGGCCGGTAAGGCCTCAGAAGAACATCTCCGGGAGACAAGAAGAAGAAGCGCAAGAGGAAGGAAAGCTACGCCATCTACATCTACAAGGTGCTGAAGCAGGTCCATCCTGATACCGGCATCTCCAAGGCGATGAGCATCAGAACAGCTTTGGGCAATGACATTTTTGAGCGCATCGCCGCCGAGGCTTCCGCCCGGCGCACTAACAAGCGCTCCACCATCACCTCGCGGGAGATCCAGACGGCAGTGCGTCTCTCTGCCCGGCGAGTGGCAAAGCACGCCGTCAGCGAAGGCACTAAGGCTGTCACCAAGTACACCAGCTCCAAGTGCTTGCTCTTATTGCAGCTCGCTTTACTTTGGCAGCGTTGGTGCTTGTGTGATCAGCAAACGGCCCTTTCAGGGCCAACAACTTTGTCATGAAAGAGCAAATGGGATAAGCCTCAGCCACAACCATTCTGATAAAAATCATTATCAATAAAACGAGAACCCAACCCGCTCCTATTGTTTCTTAAGTTGGCGTAGGTGTGAATACGATGGACATGTTATTCTTTCTTAAACATTCACTCAAGTCACGTTGATATAATTTTTATTTTCTTAAAATTCAAAGTTCTCTTCGCGTCGACCTAGGGCAATATTCAACTCTATAATACGTATTCGGGAGGGTTTAAAAAAAACGGACGTGTTGAGGTGAACAAGTTCCGAGATTTTATTCAATCGTAAACACGTAGTATTAATTCGTATCACAGTGTTTAAAGAATATCCGCCGCGCCGAAGTAGTTACATGTATCGAGGGCAATATTCAGGTCTTAAATATTGATTATTCAAGAGTGCCACAAAAGAATTTAGCCTACAACAAAATAATAATAATAATAATAATAATAATAATAATAATAATAACAACAACAACAAAATATCAAAGATTCCAAGTCCGGTCGTGCATGGGGCGCAAGACCGCTGATTTTCTTACGAAAGAATACGTCGTTCTAGGCATTTCAGTGATATTTTTCCGTGTTTAAAGGGCTACAAGAACGCCTTACAGTAGCGGAAATTGGCAGCACTGATCGGTTGCCAGATGTCCGTAGTTTAGACCCAGAGAGCGCGTATTTGCATAGAGCTTGTGCAGGGTAAACTATATATGTTTTTATTCAAATTTTGGTGGGCCGAACTCGGCGATTCTGCAGTGCCGAGAGACCGCGGAGAGGTGGCGGTAAACCGCTCATACCTCTCCTGTTTCCAAAATCAGATTAATATACTGAAGCCCGATGGGGACTGTATCAGATATTGCTTGATAAGAACAATATGTTTCATCAAAGAGGCTTGTTCATCATAACGATGTTCGTGTGCGTCCTTTGATGAGTTTTGCTGTGAGTCCGCTGCAGGGAGGTGCCTTACACGTGTAAGGTTAAATCAGTATAGTGGGAAAAGGCTGTGGAAAGAAGGAAGTTATATTCACTAGATGATGTGGGTGGTGTTATGTGATGGTACTAGATGGTGATGATGATTAAGGGGTGGTGTCTTCAGCTACCAGATACAACTATATATACACATGTACAATATCTACGCGTGCGCTTGGTCCTTCGAGCTCTTATAAAAGTCATCTTGAGGCAGTTTCCCCTAATAAACTACGTCCACACACTATCCCGCACGCCCTAGCTTTAGTCCACCGCGTCGTTCTCCAATGTGTAGTGGGACATGTCCTGGAGTGCCTGATTGGGGCGCAATCAGGCTCTTCCGGAGGGGTGCCAATGAATGCCTTATTGCACAGGGGGTTTTAGTTCAGCATCATTGTCCTTGCACAGGTTTCTAGTGCCCCACAATTATTGGGACAATTCTTGCGGAGGGACAAGAGTTTTGCATGGTCTAAAAGGGGGGGCGTATTTTCTGAGTTTTTCTGCACGCGCCTCCCTGAAGGGCGTTGTTGGTGCCCCATAGGGGCAGGCCACGTCTAGTATAAGTAGTTCCGTGGCCGACCCTATTTTCAAGGACCAGTCCGGCTTGAGCCCGTGTGGTCCCCATATCCGGGTTTTCGGAAACTATCTTCCACCGCTGTAGGGCCCCGGCCGCCTGACGTGCGCCACCAGTTCGTGTGGCGGATCGGTCACCTTGGCATTCGGCAGTGGTTTATCACGGGGCCCCAAAGTTTCCTTATGGCTGGCCATTCTTTGCAGTTCGCGGCAAGCTCGTCCTCCACGCCGCGAATGCCAAAGGTGGCTTCCCGCGGGGGCCACCAGAGATTGAGGCGCGCCGCGTGACGCCGTAATCGCACCATCGCAAGAGCTTCCACTTCTCACGAAGTAGGAGCTTCGAGCCTCTGACGCGAGCTCAACGGCTGCTCGGCCCTGGTCTGGCTGCGCGCACCAGGGGTTGTAGTGCGCCCTCTGGTATAGGGCGCGTAGGCGACGAGATACCTGCAGGCGCTGGTGCGGAAGGACGACGTCGAGGTTCCGTTCATCATTGGTACATATGAGAGATGGGGGATGAACTCCTCCGTCCTCTTTTATTGCCCATCGGGCTTTTAGGTTTTGGTTGCCCGCCCTTGCCGCGTCCAACGTTTTTGACACCTGGGGTTTTCACCGTTCATCTCCATTTAGATTGGCGATGTCGGTACTCGTCGGGTTTCTTATTTGAGTGCGTTGGGCAGTGGTCAGTTTGAGGTCTTCGTGGCCGCTCGCCTGACGTGAGGTCTTTCGTTGTTATGTTTTAAGGCAGATCCAAACTGGCGACATCCGTTTCTTGATATCTCCGGTAGGCCAACCCCGCCTTGTCCTCGCAGTGTAAAATAGTGCGGGGCGAGTTTGCCGAGGTTGAGGGCTCGCACGAACGCGCGGATGTGCCTGTTCTAGCCTGTTGGCCTGCTCCTTTGATAATATCGAGAGAAAGGCGAACGGTAGTTGTGGTACTATGAATTGCTGGAGGGCGTCAACTTTTGCCACGGGGGGAGGCGTGCTTGCCTAATCAGCCCATTTCGCTTGTTAGGGTGTGAGGGCTTCATCCGGGAATGATGTGCCCGATGGGCGTCCAAGAACCGCGTTGTAGCGGCCCCGCGAGTGCATTGAGTTCGGTGCCTCTACGTGGAACTTGTGATTGGGCCCGCTCCTTCACGAGCTGAGCGGTCGCTCTTTTCAGGGTTTATCCGGAGCCCCATTGCCTCCCCGTGTGCGTCAGCATGTTGATCATCCTTTGCAGGGTTTCCGGCCTCTTGGCAGCCAGCCAATATCGTCTGCATAGGCTCCCCCGGGGATGGGCGAGTCCGACAGCGCCAGTGCCGGGCCCCAGTGGCGTGTCGATCGCCACGTTGAAGATCGAAGCGCTGGGACAGCCTTGTTTTACCCCATTGTATGTTTGGGTTCCGTAAGCCCGTTGTTGGTGATAATGCGGGTGCATGCGCCGTCGTACATGTCCTGTATTATATTTACGAAGGCCTACCTGCGCCCGCGCATTCCAATGCTTCCCGGATGGCCTCGTGGTTGATTGAGCCGAACGCGTTGGTCAGGTCAAGAAAGGCTATTGTTAAGTCTTGGTGCCGTCTTTGCGTCCTTCAGTATTTTGCTGGTCGGGAAATTGTGCCTCTGACGCCGTCGGTGGGGCGAAATCCTTTCTGTTGCGGGGTCAGGGCCCGCAATCCTCTATCCACCGTGTCATTCTCCTCGCGAGTAAGGATGAGTAAAGTTTGGCTATCGTGTCGTTAACGCAATGGGCGCCAGTTCCCGGGTGTGTTAGGATCCCCCTTCTTGTGGATTAGCACCGTTTTTGATGTTTTCCACCCTGTCGGGATTCTCCGGTGCTTCAGGCATGCATTGTATGAGAAGCGATAACAATTTATGGTTAAATACGCCCCCAATCTATGGCGTCAACCGCCCCCCCCTTCAGCAATAAAAAAAAAAACAAAAAAATTTTTTTAT
>CAXIVR010000226.1:0-14334 GCA_964035755.1 Teleogryllus oceanicus | reverse complement strand
CATTTAAATTCCTCTCGTAATTAAAATACAAGTCGTGAATTGAAGATTTCGTAATGAATGGTCACGTTGGACAATGGCCGATTTTCCGATATCTTAGCATTATATAAAATAATACGTAAAAGGCAAATAAGTCCTAAAAGGTATTTATGCAAACGAGACATTTATGAAAAAGGCATTTATGCAAAAAGGCATTTATGCTAAAAAAAGCAAAATAAGCATTATGAAACTTCATGGTCATCATTTGTCATAATTTATGCACATAAAGCCTAGAAATAAATTCGCTGGAATAAAATTGGCAAAAACTATCAATGAAATGTGATACTTTCACTCACCAGGTCAAACTTTTGTAAGTAAACAGCTATAATTTGATACTTGAAACTGTTTATTCTCATTTTTGTTTTCCCCATGGGAGCATTTTAACAACACAGTATTTCCCAGTTTATTTAGAGAACAGGTCATCTGCAGGAAATGGCATGTTCTCTAACTCAACAGGATTTCTCTGCTCAGTTTCTTATACATCTAGTACGAATATGACCTGTTTACAGTCTAAACTGTAAATACATTGGGAGCTAGAAAATGAACGAATCCAAAAATCTGGGTTTTCAATGAAAATGAGACCTGCCGTCTCTGAAACGTCCTTCACACTACCAACAAAAAAATAATCAATACTGGATTTCTTTTAATTTTGAAATGCCCCTAGGGCTTCTCGTCAAGTATCCCCAAAGTTAAAATATTGGTTTCAAATTCAAGGGCCGCACATCAGCCAGATCCATTAGAAATACCAATTTTGGAGAAAATCGGCTGAACGGTTTAGCCGCTAGCTTTGTTCACAGGACGGACGTTTTGCCGTAAATAAATAAATTAATAAAATCGATTTTTCGGTATCAAGGACCACAAAACATGGCTTTGGCTACACCACGTGTTGGAGGATTTTTTCTAAATTTATCAACTGAATTTATCCACTTTTTGTTACTAGGTTCTCTAATAGATTTTCTGCCGAAAATTCGTAATTTTTTCGCATAGCATTACATAACTTTCTCTCACTGCAAGCGTAGAGAAAAAGTCAAATAGAAGCCATTTTGAGAAAAAAATATGAATTTTCTTTTCCGTCAAAAATTACGCAAAACAACTTTTTTTTTTTCAGAAAATTGTAAAGAGTTCTAATTTTTAGAACAAGTTTAATTCAGGAGATAATTTCCCTCATCCAAATTATACTTTTGTGTACTGTTGGTCAGGTAGCATCTCCGGTAGGCGCTCTCCTCGTGCGCTCCTGCGTCACTACCAGCGGCCGGAATTGGGAAGCAATTAGGACGCATTGGATCAGCCCCTGTGAAGCAGGCAAACCTGTTTTGTTGGAACAAATTTCACATGAGATTTTCCTCCTTAGAAATTTCCTGCATGAGATTGACTCCTTGGTGAAAGAGAGCGACTTCACTCTAAGCCACGAGTTTCCTAGAGGTTTCAGAATATGCTCTTTCTAATGAGATATGTTTTAAATCATTTGATGAAAGTACTTTTCTCAAAATGTGGGTAGAAAATATTTTGAGGCTTTTACTTTCTCCCCTTTTACTTTTAAGAAGAGAAAGTATTGAAATCAGGGTCGGAAAACGGTGAATTTTCGACTGAAAACGTATGCCGGGCCTTGTAACGAAGGATAAATGTAAATAAATGTAACAATGTACAAATGAAAAATTCTAAATACAGTAAATTACTTCCTCTAACACGCTGTAATATTATCTCATAATTCATAATAATAGCTCACAATTCATGTTTGTGGTTCTTGATACTGAAAAATCAATTGAAGGCAAAACGTCTGTCCGTCCGTCAATGATAGTCGCTAGTGCCTAAACTGTTCAGTCGATTTTCTAAAATCGATATTCCTTCAACGATTTAAAGGAAGTCGAGGCCCCGGAGTTTGAAACGAATATTTTGATTTTTAAGTGTATTCACATGAAACTTCATAAACATTTTCAAACCTTTTCTCAAAAATGGCTCCAAATTTTTGATTAAATTTTGTCCTGGGATAGTATAGACCTTTAAAAATGACGCAGGTCTTATTTCGGTGAGATCCCTGATTTTCGAAAATTTCCAAAATTAAATTTTTAGCAGGCCAGCATAGACAAAATACCTGGAAAAAGCTGCGCATTGTTTCCCCTCGAGCGGCCGGGAAAATCCGCATGCCCAAGGAACCCAACCCATCGGAATTCAAAATAGGAAGTCTGAGCCAATGCTTCTAAAACCTAAGGTTTGAAATGCTTTCTTTTATTTAACTTTTAAAATAGAAATCATGTATTTACCTTTCCTTTATATAAACGGTAAATGACTCATTTGCTATACATGGTAAATAACATAAATAATAAAGAGAAGGATTGTTGACATGTCACGTGTAGTTCATTCACGACAGTTATGGATGGAGTGGGGGGAGCAGATTAGAGAGTGCAAATTTTTGCCTGATCTCACAATTTCACATGTACGCGTATATAAAAGAAATGTTTGTTTATACCTTTCACAATATAAATACAATTGAGCAACGAGCACTGCGAGGCTTTCCCTTAAGGATCATACTTAAAATATTTAAAAATGATATTTGTAGTTTTTTCTTCCCATATTTTCCTTTGAAACACCACGTGAAAACAATCACAAACACGGCAAAGTACTGACCGTTCACAGGAATAAGAATTACCTATTGGGCTTTACTCGTGGATACCATCTGGAGATGACATGACGCACCTTTTCCGCGTGCGGGATGACCTTCTGAGACGGTTGGCTCTTCCTCTACTCGGCGCGGGGCCGAGCGGATGCAACCGCATTCCTTATGGTATTTGGCGAAGGGAATTTGCTTCATGTGGGGGGCCCGCCAGGGCAGCTGTGTAACGCTGCGGCGGGAGTGTTTTAGGAGCAAAGGGGAAAGTTTTAGTACGAGTGCTTTGCACAGAGTGAGAATCCCAGTTACCAGAAACTACTTATACGCCAAGGTAATGATCGGAGAAACCATAGAAAACTACTGTTCAGGAAACCCGACCACTAGAATTCTTCCCAGTCAACGGCAGAACTCGACCTAGCTAGAATATGTGTAGTGTCAAAATCCGCCACCCTGGGGACTGAACCCTAGGGCCTCCCGGTCAGAAACTCTGCCGTGTCAATAGTTGTCCTCTGAGCAATCTCAGCAATTATTTTTAAGAAAACCACATTTATGTCAATTTGTGAAAAGGAAGCCTGAACATCAACGGAGAAGTGGTATACATGGCTGACGAAGTTAAATACTTATGAATTGCAATAACAAACTCTAGAAACTGTACAGAAGAACTAAAGAGAGGAATAATTTTAGAAAAGCGCGAAAGAAAATTACACAAATTCATAAAATAAAGGTATATCACGTAAGACCAGTGCTTGATTGTAAAATTTAGGTCCCGGAACGCGCTCCAAATTATTAATTTAATAGAAATGGTTATATATTGATAATAAAATTTAATAATTATCACTGAGGTACAGAACGCCGTTCCGTCGTGTTCCTCAGAAATCAAGCCTGCTAAGACCAAAATCCAAATAATCGAGAAAATGGTATTTCTAATCCTGTTGTGTGGGTAAAAGCTGAACACTGAGAAAGGCCCAAAAAGAAAGATGCTTCTAAGTATGGGCAGGGAAAATATTCAACGTACAACGGCAGGACAAAAGACAAATGCCAAAATATTAAAAAGAAAACAGAACATTCTCTAAAAGCCAAAGCCAAAAATTGAAAATAAAATATTTTGGTCATACTATAAGTCAAACAAAATTCTAGAAAAGGATATTATGCCTGGAATGGTAGAATGAAAGGAAAGAGGGAAGAAAAGATAGTTTAAAGAATAACAGCGAAAATAAGCCTGAAAATTAGCGCTCAGGGTCATCTAAAGGAGTCACAACTTCTCGTGTGTGGGTGGTGAGAGGCCTTACACCTCGAGTGCTTGCGTTGGCGCCTCCGCCTACGGGAGGACATATGTAGGGAAAAGCCAGAAAATTGATCATCTCTTGGCCTAAGATAGTCTACTGGATGCGGATGTTACAATCAGCGTTCCTTTATTCGAGCACGTGAACTGACTGTGGTATACGTAATGCAATATTATGTCATATTTTAACTTTTATAAAATTATGATTATCGATTCTTTTCATTCACAAACAACTCGTCGCTTAAAACATCGAATAAACAGGTTTCATAAATGTTTCATTTTTACGAAATATTTCATGTGTCTATACAAATTTATGTTTTGAAAATATCAACATCGATGTTGCATCCCTATTATGGACACTTAGATGAGGATCGCCGATTTAATACTTTTTCATTCTGATTCACATTCCTAATTTATCAGTGAGACTGGTTAACCACGTTTTACTAGTAGTTATTAAATTTTATAAATTGAATTACTACCCATTAAGTAATACTGAAAAGCGTGTACGAAGTTTAGAAAATAGCATCTCAATGTAGAAATGTAAAAGTTGCTGAATTAATAACTATAACAAAACATTATGTACCAAACTGTATAACAAAATATTATTTATCCGCCTCATAGACGTGTATTTCTTCTAGTGTAGTGTTTCTGTGTAAGGATTAAAGCTTTATTGTTTATGGCAATTGAATGCATCAAAAATACATAAATGTGTCACAATACAATGATTTACACTGCATCAATTTACATTACCATTTACGTAGTTTGTGCAAAAAAGGGCGCGCTGGGAATTACTTATTTCCAACTTCAAGTTTATACAAATATAACAGATGCATTTTATATCAATAAAACTTACCAAGTAACCTGGGACATGTCATGATTCTTAATTTTAGATTTCAATGTTTGTTACAGCGATGGATTCAGGGTGATCTCGCCTGCGCGGTATTTTACCACTTTTTCAAATTTGTCCGAAAGTATGAAAACAGTTTTAAAATTAGCTTCGGCTATTTTACTTTGTGACAACAGATTAATCAGGTAAAATCTATCAACGAGACGCCGTTTGAGATCAAAAATTGAATCGCAGGATAAAAGAGCCCGTGCGTACTCGGCTCATTCTTTCTGGTAGTAGAATGATAATGGAAGATCATTTCAATTTTCTTTTTGAAATCGGTTTCCTAATGGGAATCGATATTTTGAGTAATGCCTCAAATAATTTTTGATGGCATTCGAAGGAAAACAAATATGTGAAGAAGAGATATAGTTTATACGACTATTACAGATGATACGAGACCGTTTGGCTGTGTTACAGTATCACTATTTGATATGGAGAAAAAATATATAGATTAAAGGGACGAAACCATAAACCGACTGCTCGCTTTGCTCTGCCTGAAAGTTCGGCTCTCTGCGCGCAGGCCGCGGTTTGGCCTGTTTGGCCGCGACGAGGAGGGCCTCAAGGGTCGGGTGACGCAGCGGTGGAGGAAAGGGGGTGAGGTGTTTCCAATTTCACTTTACGCCGCTCCTATTCATCCGATTTGCATGACTGACACGGCGTTGGATTCGGGAAGCACGTCGTCATCGCGCATGAGCCCGCATTTTTAATTTTCCTGAAAATGAGAAAGTTTACACTTTTTTTAAATCTTTTGAAAACCGCTTCGAGCGTAAATTATATTTTTCAAAGGAGTCAAATGCCGTTACAGATCGAAAATCGGACCATTTCTTCAGACGTTATCGGTCAAGTAAATCCTGTGATAGTATTGCGATCTATTGATTTTTCCTATAGTATTTTTCGGTACATTTAGCCTTAAGCTTGCTGCAGCCTGGCACAACGCATTATTATCATTCGTTGACCCCTAAGAAAAATCCTGATATAAAGAAAGTGTAGGTTCTCACATAAGAACTAATTTGAGCCATCGTTTGTTAAATTAACCTTGCATCAAAACTACTGCAACGAAGAAGAAGACCACTGTGAACTGCATACGTGTTGCTGGGCGATAAGGTCCTTGATATTTCAGTCGTGCTGATTGATGATGGTCAGAAGCGAGTGTGGACTGGCTAGTTGGACTGCGGCGCCGCGCTGCCTATCGGCCTGTGAGGACATGCTATTCAGTTCATTTGAAGGTCTGAGAGGGTGACTAGCCCTTCAATAAACTCAAGAGAGGAAAATTTCTTCAAGTGGAAAAAGCGCATCGTTCTGCAGGGTTTCAATTTGTAATTGTATAGGAATACGTCGATGGTGAAGCAAATCGATGAACAGTTCACTAGAATCTCGTATGACCGCATTGAAACTTATCGTGCTACATTAGTGTGAATTATAATTAGTGGATATTGAGGGATATCTTTAATAGGCTCCAGACTCACAAAGATAAATTACCTCTTTGAAGTGAAAGTCTTATTTCATTGGGAGTAACGGCAAATGAAGTTCGAAAGAAGAATTAAATGATGCCTACATTTCCACCGCCTATTTGAAATCAAGCAAGAAGTGTAACAAGTTCTCAGAGAATGGTGGAATGGAATTTAAACTTAAGGTACGATATATTTCTAGCATGTGTTGTGAAATGCATAAATGCATACAATGCATAGAAATGCATACATTAGTTTACATCCATTTCTTTTGGGACATAATGTACAAACTCAGCCATTAACCCATCTCAAAGTTATGTTAATGTAAATAAATTGTAAAGTTCCTCCAAAAGCTTATGTCGAATAATATAGACAATGATTTTGGTTTATATCATTGTTTTAAATCCTTCAATTCAAATTTGATGTTGTTATGGTTATAGAGGGCTTGGCTTCCAAACTCATTATTTTGCATTCATTTGTGCTTTTTAATTGTCAAAAAAGTACTATTAAAAATATTATGCTATTTGACTAGTTTTAATACTCAATTATTCATTGCAAATTCGCATTAAAATATAAAAAGTAACATTTACTATGTTGCCAATTCATTGGAATAATTTTAATATAGACTTGAAAGGTCATTAATGGCAATTAGAAATTATAGAATTAATTGTTGTGTAGTATTCCCATATGCTCTAAATGTACAGAATTTTGATTCCCTATATTAAAATTGAGACTAAAGCCTATCATGTTATGTAAATAATTGAACAAAATAATGCATTCCTCAAAACGAAAGGATACACTGCTGTAAAACAGTTTCAATTTAAATTTTTTTTTTTTCAACAATTATCACTTTAATTATATTTTCAAATACTATTGTATTAATTTTTTTTCAGGTAGTTTGGGCACAGGCGATGGAAATTGATCATAGAAAGTCATGGAAATAGGTCATTGAAACAGGTGATGGTCCATTGATGCAGATAATCATTGTATTGTGAATCCTAAATGTTATTGCATTCTCGACAAGGTCATGAACTATGTATTTGAAATAACATTTGCTAATTTTGAAGCACTGACTTTTGTGATTTTATTCGTATTTAACATTCACAAATGTATGTACTTTAATGGTTCAATTTTTTTAGTGTGTATAATTTTGACCAAGCAGTTATTTTAAAATTTTCATTAAGTAATATAACTTGTGTTATAATCATGTTTTAGTTGCAATGTTACTACGGTTGTGCTCTCAGAATTACTAAGTAGAATAAAAAAATCACATTCCCACTAGAAAAGTTCATGTACTCCACAATGCTGGTTTTTGAGGACATTGATTTACAACTAGATTTCTGAATCAAGTTCAGGGAGTATGATAATTTGTAATTTCTTTTGAAAGATTATTAATTTTATTTTGGTTTCCAAAGAAAAAGGTTTCAAGTTTTTCATAATTTAGGTTCTCCATAATTGCTGTTTGTGGCATATAGTATGGATAATATAGCATTCTCAAACATTATGCAATGATTTGAGCTATTTTCATCTTTAGAATTGCCAGAAAAGTATCTCAGATTGTGTAATGATTGTTGGGCAAGGAAATGCTCATTACTGTTGTAATTGTGTTGACCTTGATAATTTTCAGAAACTTTTTCAGTCAAGGGAACAAAATACTTTCCTTTTGAAATAAAACAATTGATATTACTAGACATGATTCTTGCGCCTAAATGCTAAAACCTGCATACAGATTCCAGATAAAATTTGACAAAACATGCACAATTAAATTTTAGCTTGGTAATTTTATTGCCTTCTGTAACAGAGGCTGTTTGTAACAAATAAACAATTTTTCTAAATTTTACCTAGTAAAATTCACCCTTTTTGTGAGAAATGAATCTTTTGAACATTCTTCTATATCACTAGATGTAATTGGAGCATATTTGTAAGATGAAATCTGAGCTAATGTAGGTCAAATTTGCATTTTCTGCTCTTGATTCACAATTTTTTGTTTACATTTCATAGAAGTTTTAAATCAGAATTGGAATTCTTGGTTTATATAATTTTTTCTCAGCAGTCACACTCGCATGACCAAACACTAATTTCAAAGACACTGTAATATCTTCAACAATATTGAATGACTTCATAGAGGTAATCCTGTTTGTTTCCAATTTCTGAATTGATTTAGACAATTTACAAAATTTAATTAAATATGCATTTTATTTTTTGTACATACATGGTTTTATAACATTTTATTTTATTTTTTGCACGAAACAGACTAAGAGTCTGCATTTAATTATTTTCCACTTCTTGTATCACTGTCAGTTACCATGATACTAAATAGTGACCTTGTGTGTGAAATTAATCAATAGTGTTCAAAGAATATAATCCAAACTTTTGAGCAATTCAGAATAGTATGCATTTAATAAAATAACCTGCCAAATTTAAAAACGCTCAGAACTGGTTATTAATTTGCTAAGAAAACTGATTATTTGACTGATCCAAATAAACGCCAATCATTTGTCCCATGCTAAAGTGATGCTCTTCTCCCACCTTTACACTATACTAAAACTATGATTTATCCCGACTTCACTAAGTTTTTACTGTTGTTGAGTGCACGTTCTTCTCTATAATTTTTTATTGTTGCATTCAGGTGATAATAACAATAGTTTATTTATGACATTAACATGTTGGGAGTGTGGGTTTTTGTAATGCAGGCCTTATACATTGAAAAAGGGGGCAAAGAGGTTTCCAAGCAATGAGATTGATTCAATTTGTAAGATCCAGCAGGTGATTTAATTTTTAGTGCATGGTTGTACATTTAGGTTATAGAAATTGAAATAACATAAATAAAACAAAAACATAAATATGATTTATGTTAGGATTTCTTCCAATTTACATTTTTGATTTTAATACTATGTCAACTACTCATGAATTCATTGTGATTGTAAACTAAGTGTTATTTTTTTATAGATGAATTTTGTGCTAGTGAATGCAAGAACCCCAAGTATAATGAAGGGACTAATAGAATTAAACCTTTGTAACTAAAATTAATATAAACGAAACAAGAATATTAAATTTGTAAATGAAAGGTTAAAAGAAATAAACAAAAATACATTCAAAATAATTTTCAGGTACATATTTAGCCATAATTTAAATAAATCTTGGCTTTTTTATAAAAGAATTTAATAAAATTTGTTTTTAGGGATCAAATATAAAATTTGTTATTTATATGTATTTGTGGAACAGTTTTAAAGTAGATTTTTGAAATAATTACTGATGGCTCTAAAAACATTCTTAGTCTCCTTGTGTATTTAATCCACGAATAAATAAATGATTAATGTGTACATCATTGTTTCATCATCATTTGTTGGCAATTAAGTTTCTGTCAATATATTCCATTGTATTGTGAATTATGTTATAGTTTACACATTTTACTTTACTAAATAAATATTTTGAAGTTAAATTCTAATATTTTATTTCTAGGTACATGCTGTTTTAGAATATTCATTATTCATTATATATTCAATATTCATTATTCATTATGTAAATTACATTGTATTATGTACATGTTTATAAAATAAAATAATGTAATGTATATGTAATGAACCTATAATATATAACTTCTTTATTTAACAACAATGTAGACATTGTTGATGTATGTCTGTCAGTAATAATAAATATATCATTATAACAATCAGACTGCAAAATTTAAAGGCTTTTGAGGCATTTTTTGTGAAATTTGTTTGTGAAATTGTGAAATTTAATTATCTTTAATTGAGTAATTTTTATGCAGTTATTTCCATTTTTACGGTGTCTGTTGTGTAGGTAAATATACAGATCATTATTGATCAAAAAAAAATAATAAATATTCTATTAATAGCAAGTACTACGATAACCATTCTATACCCTCAACGATCAGTAAATTGTAACGAATATGGAATGCTTAAATAAGGCAACATGGACAGCTGACTCTTCAACCATTATAGTTCTGTATGCCGACTCAGAAGTCCGGCTCTTCTATCAGTATCGTCCGGATACGCATGACGGTAGGTTGTCCTCCAATCAGTGTTGTCGCATCCGAGTAGATAGCCAACACTTCCAAAGGTTGCTTGGGCTGCAGCTCCTATCCGTGTACTCTGACAAGGTGAATTCAAGGATTGCAACAAGGACTCTTCATGATGCAACTTCCATTCCAACAATCTCAGTCATTAAACTGGAACAGTGATCCTGGTAGGGCCTATATTATCATGTGTTCCCTTGTTGCAGTATAATGGATCAGGTATACTGCAACTGTTTTTTTTCTCCATGGATATTTTGATTATTGGAGGTACTTTACATGAAGTCTTGACAATTTCATAATTATCTCAAAATGGTTGACATATTTTTGGTTATTTTTTCCCTCTCTGATACATTGAAGGACATTTAAAAAACGTTGCAATTCTCATTTTCATTGAACTCTGAATTTTTAAAATACACAAGTCCAATTTTTTTAGGTCTTGCTCCATCTACATTATTCAAGATAAATCTTTTCCTGAATGAAATTTGTTCGTCAAAGACAGATTTTTAAATGAGGTCATGTACAATTTTTTGAAAATATGAGTAATTTTGCATTTGATGCTTTTTTAATTTTTTTTTCTACAATAGAGCACAGTATGTGTCAAGATAAAGGTCGCTCAATCCCATTTTCGGTGAACTTGGTATTTTCGAAAATTTACAAAAAATTAATATCTGTACTCAAAAGTACAATATTATTGGAGATTATTTCCTGAATGAAATTTGTTCTAGTAAGTTAGGTCTTTAAATAGTCATATACAATTTTTGAAAATCGAGTAGTTTTGTGTAATTTTTGCTGAAGTAAAGGAAATTTATAATTTTTCAAGTTAGATTGAACATTTGCAAGCAATCATTATGACTTGCTTCTACTTGTAAGTAGATGTAGCTTGTTGTAACTTGTTGCTTGTAGCTTGTTATAGATTACTATAGCTTACAAACACTGATGAATATATATTAAGTCCTAAATAATTACGCTTATCCAGACAACCTTATTTATACTATTGCTCACAAGTAGTTCTACACTATTAATTGTGATGGTGCTCTATACTGACTTGCTTTATGTTTAATTATTCTTCTAGGTGTGAATTTCTCAGAGTTGTAGATCCAGCTTTGATTGTATTGTTAGAAATTGAAATGTAACTTTGTTTCTTTGAGATATTTTATGATGAAACTGTTGTACAAAAATTGTTCTGCATTGTTATTGAAGGAATTTTTACAGCAATTCATGAATATTTTGGGGAAGAATAAGTTTGCACTAGAAGATCATAAAACCAAAAATTGCCTTGCTTGCATTCCTGAACAAACGGATACTACTTTTGTTGAGTCCATCCAGACAAACAGTAGTTCGTATTTTCTTGGAAAGATAAGGTAGGTAATTTGAACATAAATGGCATTCCCAACATCGAGATTTCAATTTTAAGCCTGCATTCCATTTTCATTACTTTATTGCTCTGATAGATACATTTCGTGGTCATGACTTCTCAGAGAGAAAATTTTACAATTTCAAGCCCAAGTTCTTTATCAACATGGGATATTTTGAATTTTTCCCCATTGTTTCCTTCTAGTAAATTATTATGTACCATTATTGTTTCCAACATGTTTCCACAATTTTCATATTATGCTATTAGTATGTATTTAGAGGATGTTTGGGGATCACAGGCTTAAGAAATATTATTGAAAATTGTAATTAAACATTTGTTATAATTTCAGTGCTGCAATGAAATCAAAATCGCAGAAATGAAAGGAAACTGTATGAATACATTGTGAATCCGCGAGGTAGTGCTGTAGATCGCCACGTCAGTTGTTCAGATAAATTGATAAACGCTATCGCAATATTGCACCAGTTTTAGCATTGACGATGAGCAAGATCCAGGACGTGGTCTACCCTGAATCATGATTTTAAAGTATTTAAGATTCTAGAGATGTTGAGGGGAACATTTTAATTTAAATGAATTTGATCTGTGTCCAATTTATGTTAAATAGGCAAAGAATGAAGACCCAAGACGTTCTTCTTGTCAATAAGAGATTCTTAAAAAGGGGTTTATTAAAATGATGTCATTTAATCGGGCATTGAGAATTGAAAGGTACTTTCATTCTTAAGAAAGTTGATTGCAAAAAGCATTCTAATGGAAAAACATCTTATGCACATTAAATTACTGTTTAATTACATGTTATTTGTCTGCCCAACTAGAGCAGTGTTCCAAGTATAAGTGACTAGCAGTTGACAGTAAACTAGGATGTAACCTTCTCAAAATGGCTTTTAATTCTTTTCAAAAGACCCTCAAAATTGATCGCCAATGTACTAGAAGGAGATGCAAAGGTACTGTGCATATTTATGATTGTGGGAATTTTTGGGAAAAGCTTCCTCTGTTCAATCTTTTGCCTAACAGATCTCTTCAAGCATGTCTGAGGACAAGTTATCATGCAGTCTCTCATGCTGAACAGAACTCATATTAAGTGTCACTTTTCATCAACACCAATAATCGAGAGTTGGTCGAAGTGAGCTGAGTGATGGCATCGCATTGTGTGATGTGTGACTCATGATCTCCGTTCATCCAGTAGCACTAACTTTTATTCATGGCAGCCCAACTTGCCCTTAACAGATTACATGAATGGAGCAAGTCACCTGGCTTTAACCCATTATGACCAAGCATTGAAATAATATTTTTAAATAATATTATGAATTTACTCGAATATTACACTAGAAAGGATAAAACTTATTTACAATGTTTTTAAACTAATAGACAATGTATAACAAAATGTTGCATATATGCAACTTTGGGACCTTAGAGTATATCAATTGATCTTTACATGGGACGACCGAAAACAGTTTGAACGGATACGAACATTTGAATTTTTAACATTTATAAATTGTAGTGCTTTGCACAATCTGCACTTTCTTCTGACATTGGTCTTCCTCTTCCGATCATGGGTTCTAATCATGATTGATTGATTGATCTCGGTGCAGTTAAGTTCACTAGTCTCCTAAATGTAATGCAAGATTTTTATCACGAGATTTGGCGATTATTTTCCGTGATGAATGGCTAGATCGACGCGGACCTACCTGTCGGCATGCGGGGGTTTTCCTCGCAGGGATCTTCCATTATGGGGCACACACTCATCCGGGACCAGCTCTGCTCCGACCGATCTCCCGGCAAGGGGTGTGTGCAGGCAGCGCGCGCGCGCGTGTGTGCGCGGGTGCGCGCGCGTGTGTGTGGTGCGCGCGCGAGCGCGCGCGCGTTTTTACGAGGTGGGTGGAATTCAAAGACACCAGTGGCCCGTACCACATGATAGTGTGAGATTTTTTCCCACTCAAACCAACCTCCTTCTCCATCCTCCCCGGAACCGCCGTTAGGTATTACATCACGGGAGGGATTAGAGTGGCTTAGTCACAAGCCACTTCTCTTCGCCAAAACGTAGAAGGATCAAAGGAGATCAATCGATTCCTTCTTTCCTTCTATTCTCCTGTGCTCAGTTATTATGGTTCGGGGCGCTCACCGCATCCCAGTTGGTTTCTGAGGCGACATGCACCCAACCATTGTTTCGGTGTCAGCGGGTCGATCCCGAGATACCACAACGTGCCGTCGCGCAGATGGTATCGCGGCACTGGAAGAACACATGCTCGGCGTCTTCGACAGCAGGTTCCATAGTGGAGAAATGGGCATCCTCCAGCTTGAACCTGTGGATATGCCAGAAAGCATCCATGTCCAAACAACAGCTGAGCCAAGCAGAAATTTACTTGCCGTGTTTACGATTGATCCACGGTGCAATGGAGGAATGATGCGACGTCCATCTTCCTTTAATGGACTTGTCCCATCGATCCTGCCATTCGAGCAGTGCTTTTCGAGCAGTCTGGCTCCTCTTCTGATATCGCTTCCGTCCTCTCCTGCGCCGACATATCGACAGGAGGCATCCCCGCGATGACGCACACTGCATCGTTGACACAGTGCGGAATGCACAAGCTACCCGCAATGCTGATAACCTGTACACTGACGTCATCCTCGGGGGTAAATTTTTGTCGGTAGTTCCCAAATAGGGT
>CAXIVR010000225.1:0-23786 GCA_964035755.1 Teleogryllus oceanicus | reverse complement strand
CATTTTATCAAAGGAATGAGCATTCCTGTTATAATTTTACACTACACGTCAGTTTATAACGCACGAACTTCAACAATGAATACGTATTTATTGCAACTTCATTGATCGTTATCAGTCATCTTAAATAAAGTTACTCTTTTCACATAAACGACACGTCTTCAATAAAAGAACTAGAGATATGTAACGTTTAAATATTGAGAGATCATTACAGATTTTGAAAAACCGATAGTTGATTTTATATTTAAAGGAAGGAGCATTCTATTATAACTTACACACTACACGTCAGTTTTATACTTTAAAAATTAAACAAAGAGAGATATTCAATTACATCTTTGCTCTTTCAGGAATATTTTGGGTGGCCCTTAAAGGGCTGTTGTAGCTGTGCCGTCGACAACAACCAGAAATGTATTCAGTTGAGCGACTACAACAGCTTAGCCGCCGAAACGTACAAGTACGTCCCTGGCGCTTCAGGGCGTAGACGACGTCCATGGCGGTGACAGTCTTGCGCTTGGCGTGTTCGGTGTAGGTGACGGCGTCGCGGATCACGTTTTCGAGGAAGACCTTCAGCACACCGCGAGGCTCTTCGTAAATGAGCCCGGGAGATACGTTTCACCCCTCCACGGCGAGCCAAACGACGAATAGCTGGCTTGGTGATGCCCGGGATGTTGTCCGAAGAACCTTCCTGTGGCGCTTGGCTCCTTTGCCCAAACTCTCCCTACCTTTGCCGCGTCCGGTCATGATGAGAGGCGAAGTGACGGAAGAAACGAGCGCAGGTCCTCACTGCACCACAGCTACTCGCTCAATACGCCGCCCGAGAGCTAAACTTGTGCAGTTTTGTGAACGCACGAAGTGCAATGCACGTTCACGCCACTGCGGTGAGACCATTCCTCCTCCTTACGGCATCCGGCCAATCCTGCAACATGAGAGAAAAACAGATCAAAAAGATTTTAGCCAACCGGCGCGCGCATTGCGTGCAGTAATTCAAGGCTTATATTTCAAGTCTCATTTCGCTGTTTCAGATTTCTTTACCCAGGAACTGCTTGGGTCGCTTATACTTCGCCCGTTTGTCGGTTCTAGAAGCGACCTCAGAAATAAAGTGTTTTCCGAGTCGCTGCTTTTTCCAAAATTTTGCTGTAATGTTTTAAAATGGTCTTTCAGCAGTGGCATTGAAATGTCGCGATGCAAATCTCTTATAAGAGGTACCTGGGGCGCAGAGGGCGGCCTTAGGCATTCATTTTGAACTACTTGCAGTTTATTTAAATAACTATCTGCTGCTATCGCCCAGCTAGGCATGCGTAGTCCATTTGTGGCCTAATAACTGCTTTATAAAGCGTGAGGCAGTTTGCCGTTGACAGTTTGCTTTGCTTGTGAAATAAGCATCGCAAGCGGCCTCTGGTCTGGCGCTTTCTTCTGCACGTTTTCAATATGCAGTTTAAAAGTGAGTGATCGGTCTAATGTCACTCCTAAATATTTTACACTTTTGGCCCAGTTAATTACGTCTCCACATAGCGCGAGCGGCCTCGGCTGCGTGAATTTGTCTCGTGTGTGAAAAGCACAGCTGTGCTTTACTCACATTGACTTGACTCCGCCACAGCTTCAGCCACTCCTGATCCGTGTCAAATGCTGATCCAAATACTGGAGTAGCTCGATACTTTTCGACGTGGCTATTACAGCCGTATCGTCGGCGTACAAGGCGAGTTCCGTCTGAGGGCAAGGAGGGAATATCACGCAATATAGAGGCTGAAGAGCGTAGGAGCCAGTACGCTCCTTGTGGCACTCCGGCCCATATGGCGCGGCGGGTAGATTTAGCATTCAGAAGCGTTACTTGAAACGTTCTGTTTGGTTAGGAAAGAGGGACAAGGTGCAATTAGGTAACTTGGAAGGTCTACAGTGAGCTTAGGATAGGAGACCGACGTGCCAAACCTTGTCAAATGCGGCTGGCAACAATGAGGAACACTCCGCTCCGGTGAATCGGCTCTCGTTGAAGTTGCGTCTGATGCGGTCTGTAATTCGTACAAGCTGATGCGTCGTGCTGTGGCCCGCGCGAAAGCCAACTGCTCCCTTATTCATTATTGCATTTTCTGGAAACAAATTTAAGAATTCCTTTAAAATAAGTTTTTCGCACAGTTTTCCGGAGTGTGTTTAGTAGGCTGATAGGCCTGTACGACTCGGGCAATTTCGGCTCCCCTTTTCCTGGTTTTTGCAAAGTTATAACATGCGTTTCCATCGCCTGAAAAATGCTGGAACATAATTATTGAATTAAAAAGGGCAACCAAAACACTATGGCTTGCTGCGGCAGCTTCTTCCAGAACGTCGTTAGAGATGCCGTCTGGGCTGGAGCTTTTTTAGCTTTCAGTTTCCAGGATGGCCGCTTTAACTTGCTAGTCTCATCAGTGAAACTGGTTTCGTCGGCGGGCGCAGCAGTGCCGCTATCACTGTTTGTTGCACTTCTTCGACAACGTGTGCGGTATTGGCGGCGCTTCCTCGACCGGCTGAACTGAGATTCTAAAACATTAGCAAGAAGTTCCGCTTTCGCCTCATTCGACTCTGCGTATTCTCCTGTGCTGGTTTGAAGCGGCGGCACTGTAACAGGTTTCCTGAAAGCATGCGTGTAATTCTCCATAGTGAATTATCCTCAGGTTTGAGGCCTGAAAGAAATTTATCCCACTTCTGATTGCGGAATCTAGCACCTGATTTCCACTTTACGCTTCAATCGGTTCAGCTCTCGCTTATCAGCGCGGGTGCCGCGTGCTCTGCCACACTCTGCGCGCTCTGTTTTTCCTGTGAATTAAAGAGAGAAGAAATGGGGGTTAGTGGCTGCTCCTTCTATAGGAAATGTTGCTTCAGCTGCCGCGTTGAGGCTGCCAGTCAGCAGCTTCGGCGAATTTAGCGCTGCTCCTGCTTCAATCTGCTGCGGACCTGAAAGAGCAGACGCGTCCGATGCGCTGCTGCAGCTCCATCTGAAATTGTTGGTTAACTTGTGCGCCGCTTCTGCGTCGTGGGTGCAGTAGACAGAGTCGCGCCGCCCCGCCTCATCTCCGCCAGCACAGGAAGTGGTCTGAGGAAAGTTCGTAAATTGTGGTTAGTATGGAGTGGTAATAGTTTATGGCACAGCGCAATGTCTAAAACATCAGGCTTCAAGCATTTGTCGCGTAGGGATAAAAGGTGGGTGTAGTGGGAGCGAAATTTCGCAGCCGTTCGCATCAGCAGCTGCTTTCAGCTTACGGGCCGCGAGGGCAGGTGATGCGGAGCTTCCAGGTCGTGTGTTTGGCATTAAAAATCGCCAGCCACAATTGTTGAGTAGTAAGCGCCTCAACTAATTCCGCAACATCTGCAGCTAGTAGGGCGCACGTTTCGCGCAGAGCGGTCAGGACGAGCGTAGAGTGAGACAAGGCGTAAAGGCCTGCGCTCCGTCTGCACGACAACAGCAGTGGCTCCCAGCGCAGCTGCAGCTGCGGAACTGAAACATAATGATTTATGCTGCGTCTTATTATATAGCAGTTCCGCTCTCCGATGTGGGGATTAGTCGTTTGCTGCTGGTGCTGCTCTGTCATTCCTAGTAGCAGATGAAGCCTGGAATAGATAGGAGAAAGATGCGGGCTCAGCCATGTTTCACCCAGCATCATAACAGAAATGTTATGCCGAGCGAGAAAAACTATGAAGTTCTGACTGCTTCGGTCGCGAGCTGATGCCGTTGCAGTTCCAAATGCAACAGTGTAGTTATTCCTAAAAAAGAAGGAGAAAGAGCCATTATTTAAGGTGCGGGGTGGAGTGGTGGAGGACGAGGGAGAGTTGCGCCTCTCCGTCGTTCGCCGCAGCGGCCGCCACGGCCTCGTGAGAGTGCGGCACTGCGACACTACCACCTTGAGGCGATCGCCGGCCACTCAGCTGGGGCGATGGCTCGCCGCATGAGCGCTCCGCGTTACCTGGGCCCCGGCTCGATCCCGTTCCGACGAGACGTCAACCGCGGCGTGCATCGCGCGCTCCTGCTCGCCCAGGGTGGCGGGGTCCGTCGTCTTCCGCCGCCCGCCCCGCTGCTCCACGCGAGCGGAACGGCCCGCGGGCCGCGACGGCGGCCGCCGGCTGACGCCTCGGGCGTGGCGGGGATGTTGCACCAGAGCGTCGGAGTACGTCCGCCCGGCGCCGCTGCCGCTGGGCGCGTGGGCGTTCGCGTTCTGCGAGCGCTGAGACCGCGGTGCTGCGGTGCTGGCTGCGGCGGAGGTGCAGAGGTGCGGCGGCGCGAAGGTTCGCGCTCCCGTGAGGAGAACGCGACGCCTCCGACCGCGTCGGCCGCTCGCCCCGCTGGATGCGGGCGCGTCGCTGGCGGTCCCGCTGGCTGACGCTCGTGCCGCTGCTGTTGAGCTGCATTGCCCTAAAACAACGGCGCTTATACTCGGGGCAACCCCTTGTATTTTGCGCCGTGATTGGTCGCGCCGGAGGGTAGTTGGAGCAGCTACGCCTCCACTGGGGGCTTTAATCCCAGCGGGCACTGCTCCGCGTCGTGGGTCTCCCGCACTTCCTGCAGCGCGTGGCGCTTGCAGCCTCGTGCCACGTGCCCGAAATCCAGGCAATGGACCGCGTGGGGCTCCGCGCTGTGGTGGCCGATACACTCCACGCGAACGCGGAGCCCACGTATCGACTTCACTCCGGCGGAGCGCCCGGCGACGCCTGTGTCGGCCAGTGGCGATGACCAGCGGGATAGGCCGGCCCTGTCGTCCCGCCGCTGCGGTCATCCTCCAGCTTCTTTACCTGAAAACCCAATGCGTTCCAGGTTATCATGGAGGCTCTGGGAACCGAGAGCTCCAGAGGGATGCCCTGTAGACATACCTCAGATCTGTTTCGTGGAGCACGTATGGTACCACAGCTTTCCGCTCCAGGGCGGCCAGCACCTCCCGGTGCGCCTCGAGGGTCTCGCAGCGCACCTAACGGCGTCGCCGGCCACCCTGTGGTGACCAGGCGCCGCCGGCCGCGTGCAAGGCCTCGAGGAGACTAAAGATGTCGGCCACCCCGTACAGAAAGATGGTGCGGGCGGCGTCGGCGGGTGACGAGCGTGAACTCGCCATCCTCCTCCTCTCTTCTGCTGCTGCTGCTGCGCCGGGTGCGGCGTCAGGTGTCGGCGCCCGCTGTGGCGGGCGGCGGCGTGGTGCTGGCGGCGGCGTCCGCGGCGGCGTCGCGTCAGCGAGCGGCGTGGCTGCGGCGGGGTCAGTGGCGGCTGACGTGATGTTCCGCTTCCTGCGTGTCCTGGTCTCTCCCCTCCTGTGTGCAGAAGGCGTACGTTTGAAGTGCAAATTCGCTCAGTTGATGGGGAACTGTTCCTCCGTTTCACGGCTCTCGCCCTGTCATACGCCCGCTCGTCCTTCCGCGCGCACCCGCTCCGCCCCCGTGCGCGTGGGTTTGAACGGCGTCGACGCGGCCGAACTCGCTGGCGACGACATCCTGTTATGCGCCCAGAAGGGCTTTTATAAGCAGAGCTCAACAAGGCCACGAGTAATAACGCCCTTGTGAAGCGGCGAGGCACGGCTTGTTTTGTAGCCCTAATAAGGGCTGTTAGTTCCCGCGGCGGCTGACGGTCTCACGGCGGGGCGGAGCGCTCTCAGGTGCGTCCGCTCTCCTCACGCTGGCGCAGGATTGAATCAATACGCGGCCTCTAGGCGCGCGATCGAGGTCTTGTACCGGCTGCTCTGAGGCCGAGGGCGGCGAGCGGTGGGAGCCTGACGGCCCACGGCGGCGCAGCGAGCGAAACGAGCGGCGAATAGCGAGAAACGGGCGCAACGGCGCTTGGAAGGGAAGGAGAACAGAGGTTATAAAATATGGGGAGCCTCGCTAATTTTCTCAACAGAGTTCTGGCGTCGCTCTGAACGTTGCCGCTGCTCTGTCTGTTGTCGAACGACTTCGTGAACTGACGTGAACTTAAACAGTGCTTTCATCTTCGAGTAACGAACCTGCGATTCAATTCCTATTATTCTACTGGAACAACGGAAACAACAAATCGGAACCGAGAACTAGACCCACAGCCTGGAGACCAAAGGTTATACCGAAGCGGTCGACAGGCGGCCGGGGGACACGACCAGGAGGAGTCAGGTGGATTTTTCCAAACCCAAGGCACATTTCGGGGCAGCTCTAAAACAACTGGCAGAGAGGAGCGAGAGCTGGAGGTGGGCTAAGGCGCCTCCCAACATGGACAGCATTGAAAGATGGACGACGGGGACCAAGGAAACCGGAAAAAAACCCAGGTCAGTGTAAGTTTCCCTCGGACCAGAGAGACTACGTAAGAGGAATCTTACAACCCTCCCATACGGGCCCCCAAAACCCATCCACCTCCAAATCCCAAGATGGTTTCCCAAACCCTAAAGAAAACCTTTAAACCACAACCTACTGCTCAAGACCAAGGGAAACCCCCAAAATTATTTTTCCAATCACCCGGCATCGGGTCCTGAATCACCTGAAACCCAACAAACAAATCCCAACCCTCAGCCCACCAACCCACCCCAGCCCAAAACCCCACCCCACTGACAGTCAAAAAGACCAAAATTGACAATACAAAAATTTACCTAGACTCATATTTAGCCCAGATGAACTAACAAAGACTTGATGAAAATTAGTAACAATCAACTGACTGCAAAATGCACAAGGAGGGAAATTTCTTATTACACCCAAGACAGTGACAGCCCACAGGGAAAATAGGTGACAGACTAGACTCTACGGACATCGGACGAAGGACAGAACTATTCAGACACATATCATACCATTTTAACAGAGCGACAATAAATAAGGGAAAAAATTTTGATTAAAGGATACCACCTAAATTCCCATTGAAACAATTAAAGACAGCCTGAAGAACTTAATGTGAAAATTTCCATATTGCAGAAATGCAACAACGCTCAAGTGAAGGACAAGACCTCTGGGGGTCTTACACGGTGAAATACCAAAATGTGACATAAAAATTTACTAAGGAGACTATAAAAATACATAGACATTACAGCGTGAAAACTGAGGACTACAAACATTCTGACTGCATCCCACAAAAGCAAGAATTGTCAAGACTGTACCACACCAGGGCGTACTGTAGACGACCCCCAATTGGGCCCTATGCTCCTAAACCATCCAACTGCAATGCCAAGCCTGCACCTCTGATTCATTCATCCTAAAATGAATAACTCAACACAACCACCCTGCTTTCCACCCTGACTGCCCTTACATTTCCCAAGCCAGAAATCAAAGAAAATCCCAACTCAAAACCCCTTCAAATGAACTCCCCCCTACCTTCACAAATGCAACCTTTCCACCACTCAGCCCCCAGAATGAAAATCCTACTCCTCCATTACACCCGGGCCAAAGGATCAAAACCCCCACCAAATAAAACACCACCATCCTCTTAACACCTCAAACCAAAAGGATTTATCACCTTACCCAAACCTCCTGACCTGAAAAGACCCTTTTCCATCCCAAATCATTTCATCTTCAAAGGCCCAGGAGACACCCCTTTCCAAATTCCCTCCGGGGCCATAAAACCCAGTAGAAACCCTTAATTAAATGGCTTTCCCCCAGTTTCCCTTTTACCCTGCCCAAAGGGAACAGGCCCCGGGCTAAACCCGAAGAAACCCCCTAAACCCAATTTCCCCAAAAGGACCCCCCGTCGGGTCATACCCTTTTAAAGAGACGTGGCTAAACCCCAACACCCCTTTCTCCTGAAAAACTATACCATCCACAGAATCCCCGCCCTTCCAGCAACAATGGCGGGCCATACTACCCAAAAACCATATCCCACACCCCTTCATTCCAACTCCCACCACCACTGCCCAGAGTGTCTCCCCCCCCCAAATTGGAACCCCCCCAAACCCCCAATAATCATCATCTCTGCCTAAAAACCCCCTTTAACCCCCATTCCTATCTCTGATTTACTACCCCCAACCCCCCCTCCCCTTTATCCTATCAGGAGACCAAAACAAAAAAAACGCAATGGGGCAAAAGGACGAAACGCAACGGGACAAATTTAGAACAATCTATAGACAATCATTATCAGCATAAAAAGCCCCAAACCCCAAATTTAAAATCCAAGAAAAACCCAATAATTTTCTAGACATTATCATCCACTCCCCCCCTAAATTTACAAACACCATCCCCCCAATTTGATCTCTTAAAAGCTCGGGACCATCTTCCTTATCTTTGCAACAAATCCCCCAATTTTATACTTCACACTGTCTCCCCAACCCAATATGAAACCTTTTGGAAAACCTTTCTCCCATCCAAACCAAAAGATACACGTCCCACCAAACCCCCAAAACCCCCAGAAATGAAAAATCCAAAATTCACCTTCCCTGTAAAAATCAAAAGGGCAAGAAAATCAAACCACCATCAAAAAAATATGACCCCCCAAACCCTTTGAACGAATCAAATAATAAAAACTAAAAAGAAACAAAAGAGATACTATAAAACAGAAAAGGAAGAAAACAAAAAAAGGGAAAAATCAAAAAGACAAAAAATAGAAACTAATACGGGAAGATAGAAAAAATATGACAGACTACTGAGGAAAAAAAGCAGCCCTGAAACCTACATCAGTCATAAAACCCATCGGGAGACACCCCATTCAAAACTCCCCAAAAAAACATCCAAAAATTTCCCTTCGATCCGCAAATATTCCCAACCCCTTCCCCCGACCCCCACCCCTTTTTTAAAAAACCCGGGTTCCCAGACCCGGGAATCCAAAAACCCCTGAAACCCCAAACCCAAACCCCCTTTTAATCAAGCCATTACACCACTTCAAAACGAAAAGCCATATTAAACCAAAAAACCAAAAAACCCCCCGACCCAGGAATCCCCCCCAAAAATTCAACCCCAACATTTTTAAAAACCCCCTTTAACCTAAAAATCCAAAATCCTAATTCATGTTTTTTCCATTTTATTTCCCCCAATTTCCGGGAAGACCCCCTTTGGTATCCATGATCCCCAAACTGGCAAAGATCATCAGCCCCCCCAAACCACCCCCCCCATCAGCCCCCCTTCCCGACCCTTAGAAAAATTTTTAAAAAGATAACCCTTTCCCAGACTATCCCCAACCCTCAACCTTATCATTCGCCCTGCACACCGGGTTTCCGGGAGGCTCCAAAGCAGCCCCCCAAAACCCAAAACCTTTCCCTTTCCACGAAACCCCCTACACGATGGGAAAAATTCCCTTTGCTTTTTCACCGCCCTTTAATGCAATGACACCTTCCCCCATAGCATCCTCCTAATGAAACCCGTCCAAGTTCCAACATCTTTTCCCACCCCGAACTCCCTGTCGACCAAAAAATTTTATTTTAAATCCCAAAACCCAAAACCCCACCCCTTTCCAATGGGGCCGGGGTCCTCGGGGCGCCGGACCCCCCCACTTTTCTCCTTATATACCAACGAAAATCCCTCCCCCCACAGGTGTCAAAGCTTTATACTAAATTTTTGTTTTCCCCGCTTCCAAGATCCCTAGAAAAAACCCCACCCAATTACAACCCGGGCCCTTTACTCCCTCCACCCTGGGCCACTGCAAAAAAATCACCATAAACCCAACCAAAAACCCCCGCAATAATTTTTTTTCCCCAGCACAACCCACCATCTCCCCCCCCCAAAATAAAACCCAAAAACCCCCCTGAACCCCCCAAACAAATACCTTGGCATCCACTTCCCCGCCGCCTCCACTGACCTACCCACAACAAACCCTTTAATCAAACCTCAGAATAATTAGTGCCCTGACCCATCCCCCCCACACCCAACCCCACCGCAAAAAAAACTACTTATTTATTTCACCCCTTTTATCATCCCTATGACATCCCACATGGTCCTGTACCGCCCAACTAACCACACCCCCTTTTTGGAAAAAAAACCGCGTAATAAGACCAACCCGTCCCAGCTTCACCAATTATACAAATCCGGCCTCCAAAAATCCCACATCAACACCTTAAACCATAAATCCGGTTACCTTTTATCCAAAAATTCCTATCTGATCCCACATACAACCACTTACTACATCTTTTACCCCCATATAATCAAAAAACCCCCCTAAAGACACAGGGGGGAAAAAGACACCCATTAGATATACCCAACTGCCGCCCCACCGACCCGAAAAAAGAAGAGATCCCCCGATGACGATACACCAAAAGACAAATGACTAAAAATACAAAAAAAGAATAAAATGACCAAAGCAATAGTACCAAAACCCAAACAACACCCCCCTACATTTATCCCTTTTTCAGCTTTCGTTCACACACTCTGCCCAACAAACCCACCCAAAATTTTCCCCACCTAAGCACCCAACTCACCCCCCCCTTTTTCCCCTCCTTCCCTTTTTCCCCCCCCCCCCCCCCTTGCCCCACCAAAAAGAAAACCCCAACAAAAAAACCCGGATCCAATCCCCAAAACAAAAGGGGGGGAACATTAGCAGCCGGGAAAAAAGAACACCCAAAACCACGGTACGAAGAGCTCCAGATTGGAGCAGGGGAGCCCTTGGGAAAACAAAAGGTTTTGTTTGTTTTGTTGTTTTGTCGCCTTGAAACAACCCGTCGCGATGGCCCGGGGGTGAAGCAGACCGCCTGCAAATCCACCGGAGGCAAGGCGCCTTAGCAGTTGGTTACAAGGCCGCGCAAGAGGGGCCGGCCACCGGGGGCGTGGAAGAAGCTCACTGTTACAGGGGCCCCCCAAAGTTTCCGGGAGGCACCCGAAGAGCACCGAGTCCCATCCGCGTTTCCTTTGCGTCTTGTCCAGATCGTCAGGGCTTTTAAAACCGATCTGCGCTTCCCCGAGCCCGCCGTCAGGGTTTGCAGGAGGCTGGAAGGGTACTTTGGGGGGTCTTTTTAAAACACCAACTTGGGGACCATCCAAGCGCGTGACCATCATGCCCCGGGGAAATTTGTTGGCTAACCCATCCGGGAGAGCGGGGAAAAGAAAAAATTTTTTTTCTTCGGTCATAAAAACGGCCCTTTTTAGGGGCCCAAAAACTCGTCGTTTTAAAAAGCATCAAGTTGTCGTTTCATAACTAAAAATTTTAAAAAGGCGCTCCTTTTTTTAAAAATATAATCCATTTGGCCCGTGTTACGTCCCGCAGTGATATTTAAACAAAATTGTTTGTGCAATAAAAATCATGTTCCAAAAAAGGGGTGCGTTAGTATCGTAAAGGCAGAAAATTATATCAATGTTTTCCTTTTTCATAATTTTGAATTTAAATTTTTTTTCTGAAAAAATTGTAAGAATTCCAACCCCCAAAGGGCAGTTTTTTTTACCATTAGAGGAAATGTGTTTTGGGTTTTTTTTTTTTTAAAAAAGGGGGGAATTAAAAATTATTTTGTTGCTCTTTTTAAAATATGATGGCCCCAAGAAGGATTTTTTGGGCTGGTTGCGTGCGCGAAATGAAAGATTTAGAAAGGGGGCGTGCGCCATTTTATCACTTTTGGGGTTTTTGGCCCCCCGGTTTGGGCGAGAAGGACTTTGGGTTTTGGGGCCTTTTTTTTTGGGCGCCTTGGCCCCCTTTTCAATTTTACGGCGCCCTTTCTTTTGGGGGGGCGGGGGCCTACCTTGCCGACCGCAGCAGGCAGTACCGCTGCGCGCCCCGGGCCGCCTTGGCCCCGCGCCCTTTTTTTGGGCCCTTTGGGAGGGCCGCCTTTTTCTTCGTCGGTTTCCCGGGCGGCCGCTTCTTTTCCCGGGCCCCTTGCCGCCTTCCGGGCTTTCCAGTAGCCGGGAACTTGAACGAACCGACGCCCCGCTTTATTTGAAACACAAACACAAGACGAGGTTAGTTTTTAGCCCCACAAACAAAACAATTGGAAAAAGTAAGTGAAGAAAATGTTCATTAAAAATAAAAGGGGAAGATAATCACCTTTTGGGCTGAATAAGGTCGCCGGTGCTGACGGCCGACTTGGGGATTTTTTGATGAACGGCGCGTGCTTTCGAACCACCTTTTAAATTTGCCGTGATGTACTTTTTTGATGGCTTCAGGGAAAAACCCCCCCTCTTTGAGGGGCCCTTAGGGGGTTGTACACCCCTCCCCCGGGGGTGCGAGGATGCGCGGGTTTTGAACGCGGCTTTTCGGGCGCCGCCCGACCTTTTCCTTTTTCGAGAACCGGCTTCGCAGGTGGCGCAGCAGCCGGGCCGGCCCCCCCGGGAAAGCGCCAGTATCGGCCATCGTACGGGAGAAAAAACGAGAAACCCAACGCAAAAATGACGGGACTTTTTTTACCGGGCCCGCCTGGGGGTTGCGCGCGCAGGCCGTCGTTTTCCCGGGAAAGCTGGCGGCCGCTCCGGGGGGGGAGCCTTCCGCCAGTGGTGTTCGTTTTTTTTTTTAAACCAGGGCCGCCCGATTTTCAATGGGGGGGGGGTTGTTTTTTAGGGTTCATTTTTGTTTTTTTTTTTAAAATTTTTATTTTGTTGTCCCAAAAGAAGGATAGTTTCATCAACCCTCCCGTCGTCACACGCTCCCCGGTCTCTTTTTTTTTTTTTATTGGTTTTTAAAATTTACAGTTTTTCTGTATTAACCTTACCGTCACCATTCATCTTATTCTATTTTAGAAGCTATAATATTTTAATTTCCCAGATCCCTAAATAAAGTAAAGAATAGAATAAAAAGTACATAAAAAATCTAACCCAACTTAACACCACCTTAAAAAATTTAATTTTTTAAAACCCATAATTTGAATAAATATATAATAAAAATGGTATAACTACATTAAACACAAAAAGATTACTACCACTAATACATTAAATAACAAATCGATAAAAAATTGAATCAAAACCCATCCCCCGTTATAATTTAAGATACTATAATAAAATATCAAAAAGGATGTAATATAAATAAAAATATGAGGGATGATGAAAGGATGAATAGGGAGAAATGATATTGAGAAAAATGAAATGATATTTTTTAAGATTTTAAATGAAAATTTAAAAAAAAATATATAGTATAAATAAAATAATGATGGATTATAAAATGATGAAATTGGGGGTTGATAATGAGGGAAAGTTGATGATTTTGGGAGGGGGGGTTACCTGGGGGGAGGGGGCGTCGGTTTTATTGTTTATTGTTTTGGGGGGAGATGTTTTTTTGAAGGATAAAAAAGCTATGGGGGTTTTGGGTTTTTTGGGGAGTTTTTATTTGTGGGGGATTTTTGGTGAATTGTTGGGTTTCAATGGGGTGGAGGGGGTTGGTGAAGATATCTTGATTTCCCCCAAAGGGGTATGGTGGAGGGATTGTGTTAGTTTTCTGTTTGTGATTTCAGGCAAGGGATTTTTCCGGGGGGGGGTTGGCGGCGCGAATAAAAGAGGTGGCGCGCGGAGCTTCCCCCCCGGCCTTCCGGGCGTCCCCCACACCGCACGCGTAGAGGCCCCGGTAGCGCGAGGTACAGGCGGATTTTCACCATCCTGGGGGATTTTCGAAGAGGGAAGAAGGCTTTTTCCTTTTCATCTTTTTTGCGTATTTTTTAGGTGTGTTCCAAAGGGTGGGCAAAAAAGGGCGCCGATTTAATCTGTCTTCCAGGGAAAAGTGTGTGGTGTAGGCGGGGTGGGTGCGAAGTGGGCGGGGAAAATTTAGGGGAAAGAATGGCCTGGATTTCCAACGAGGCCGTTTTCCCACTCCACCCCTGAGGATTTTGGGGGGCGCAGTTTTTAATGGGAATTTATTTTACATCTTTTTACGCGAACGCTACGTCGTCGGGTAGATAAAATGTACCCTGAGTAGGGGGAGCTTTTTGAAAAAACGAAAAAAGGAAGGGAGAGAGCACGGCCCTGTGGGGCCGGGGGAATGGGGGGGGGAAAAGGGAAGAGGGGTGGGGATGGGGAAAGATCGAGCTGATAGATAACGGGGAAAAATTTGAAGGAAGGAGAAAGGGGGAAATTTGGGGGAAAAAGGGGGGGGGGAGGTATGAAAACAAGGGAAATCAAAAAAGAGCAAGAGAGGCCGGGGGGAGATAGAAGAAGCAAAATGAGGGGGCTTAAGGGGGGGAAGGGTTTTTCCGAAAAAGAACTGGTCCCCCAAATTTTTCCCCGGGTTGAAATTGGGGAATTTCAGAATGAGTTTTCAAGAGTTTTTGAGAATCGGGAGGAGGGGATCCTAAAGTTTCCGAGACGCAGTTTTGTTGGTTTTGAATTTACAGTCGCAGATTTGCGGGGGAAAAGCCAGAAAGGGGGGTTGAAAAAGAAGCAAGAGGCGGGCCCAGGGGGGACTTTTTTAGATTTCCCGGGAGGTGTCCCCGCCCGTCTTTCGTGTCGATGTTTTTTAATTGGCCTTACCCTCCTCAGTGATCCAGTCAGAGGGAAGGGGGGGGCGGGTGGAGATTGGGCGGTGGTAAAGAGAGATGGGGGAGGGCGGAAAAAGCGTGTTTGAGAACGGAAACCTCTTTTTAACTGCGGGGTAGGTGGGGGGGGGGTTTAGTGCGGGGGGCCCCCTTTTGTAATGCCGTGAATTTCCCCGATCTTTTTTTTTATTTTGAATTTTTTATTAGTTCTTTCCCATCGCTTTCCCCTTTTTCCAAGAGCTTGAGGTTTTCCGCCGAATGGGATTGATCCCCAACCCAACGGGGTCGGAGAGCGATGGTTTTTTTGGCCTTTGGGCTTTCCCAAGGGGGTTTGGAACCAGCCGACGGGTGTTTTTTTGAGTTCAAGAAGGTGCGGGGGGGAGAGTTTTCAAAGGCAGTTTTAAATTTTGGGAGTTGAGGTGGGAGGCGCGGTCAATTTGATAGGAATCATGGGGGGGTTTTCCCGATGAGTTGTTAAAAATTTTCGTCTTAAAGGGCCCAATCGGTGAGGGTTTTGGGTTTTGGGGCGGGGTGGGGGGATCTCTGCGGGGCGAAATCGGAGGGATGGGAGGGGAGGTGGGAAGGGGGTTTGGGGGGGAATGGGAAAGAGGGGGGGAATGAAGGGCGAACGGATACCCCTTTCCCAAGGGTTGGTAAAGGTTGGTGAGGGGGTGATAGATGGGGGTGGGAGAACGAGCGATTGTTTCTATTTTGGGGTAGGAGAGGGGGGTTTTCCCCAAAAAAGCGTTCCACAGGGGCCCCCCAGTCCGTGTGTTTGCATTTAGATCGCCTGCTTTTAAATTGAGGGCCCCGGGGTTGCAGGTATCGAGGTGGGTTTTTCCCATTTTGAAGTTGGGGCCCGTTTTCCCAACGAGGTGACTCCCCCCTGCGGGGGTTCCCTTTTATTTAAAACAGCTGTTGTTCAGCGGCGAGGCGGACGGAAGTTTTGGGATATTTTTCCGAATACCCAAGGGGCCCAACCGCGGGGGCCCCGGGACGGCCGTTTATAAAGGGAAAATGGGGGAAGCGGGGGAATGTTTCGGAGATGCGTCTCCTGGATGAAAAAATGAGGGCGGAGAGGGGGTCGGGATGAACTTTTCTAACCCGTTTTTTGCGGTTTAGGCCGCCTTTCCCCATTCCGGGAGACGTTTTTGGAAAAATTTCGGGAAGGGGCCCCGGATTACAGATTCAAAAAGGGGGAATGAGGGGTGGATTTTTCGAATGGGTTCCCCAAAGGGAAAAATTTCAATTGCCTTTTTAAATTTTTGGAAAATGTCGGGATAAATTTATTCCGGGGGAGAAGTGTGATGAGCTCAGAGAGCTGGGAGGGCCCCCGAAAAAAAAGGGGGATTTTTTGGCCTAGTTACGGGGGACCCGGGGCGCCGCGGTTTGGGCCCGGCCCCGGGATGCCGGGCAAAAGGGGGCCAATGGGGCGCCCAGGTGGGGGCGGGGCCAACCCGGCAGCCCCAAGGGGTCCGGGGGGGCAGGGGGCGCTGGTACAAAAGGCGCGCGGCAGCGAAGTTGGGAATTGCGCCGGCAGCCGAGGAGAGGGACGACCTGGGGAGCGCCCGCCCCGCCGTGGGACCGTCAGCCCCCGGGGAAAACACCCCCATTGGGGCTAAAAAGAGCAAAGTGCTTCGCCCTTCCGGGCTTTATTGCAAAAAACAGCCCTTTTGGGGGTTTATTTAAAAGCCCTTCTGGGGCCTTATAACTTAGGTCGTCGCCAGCGAGTTCGGCCGCGTCGACCCCTTTTAAAAACCCCCGCGCAGGGGGGGCGGAGGGGGTGCGCGGGAAGGACGAGCGGGCGTATGAAGGGGGGGGAGCCAAGGGAGGAAGGTTTTCATCAACTGAGCGATTTGCCAAACGTACGCCCCACAGGAGGAAAACCCCGGGACGCAGGGCGGAGCTCCCCACGTCGGCCGCCACGCACCCCGGGCCGCAGCCACCCCGCCGGGACGCGGCGCCCGCCGCCGGGGCCCGCCGCCGCCAGACCACGCCGCCGCCTGCCAGCGGGCGCCACGACGCCGACGCCGCCCCAAAGCAGCAGCAGAAAAAGGAGGAGGACCACGCTCGCCCCCCGCCGACCCCCCCACCCCCGTTTTTTCTGAAAGGGTTTTAAATTTTTGGTCCCCGGGAGGCCCGGCGGGTTGGCGGCGACGGGGGTCACCGCAGAGGGGGCCCGGCGACCCCAAGGTGCCCCCGGAGACTGAGGCGAAAGGGAGGTGCTGGCCGCCCTGATTTGGAAACCCGTGGAGTACCATACGTACCCAAAGGGAAACGGGGCCGGGGTTTTCCTACGGGCACCCCTCGGGACCCCCGTTCCAGAGCCCGAAAACCCCGGGAAAGGGGTTTCGGGAAGGCGGGAGAGGATGACCACCCAGGGGCCCGGGACGAGGGGGCCCGGGGCCTTCCGGCTGGTCATCGCCACGCTGGCCGACACGGAACGTCCCCGGGGCGCCCGCCAGGGGGTGATACGGGCCCGGGGGCTTTCGCGTGGGGTTATGGGCCCCCGGGGGGCCCCCAGGGGCGCCAATTCCGGATTTGGGGCACGGGCACAAACCGCGCGCCGCACGCGTTGCAGGAAGTGCGGGGAGCCCCACGACGGGAGCAGACCGCGGGGGCCCAAAACCCCCAGTGGAGGAGGGGTTTTCCCCAACTGCCCCGGGAAACCACGGCGCAAACAGCGGGTTCCCCTGAGGCCGTTGTTTTGGGGCCCCAGTAAACGGCAGGGGCACGAGGTCAGCGCGGGACCCCCGGCGACGCCCCCGCACCAGCGAGGGCGAGCGGCCACCCCGCAGTCGGAGGGTGGGTTCTCCTCAGGGGAGCGCGAACCTTCGCGCCGCCCCCCTTTTCTAAAACCTCCCCCGCACCAGAGGGGCAGCCATCGGTCCCAGCGCTCGCAAAACGCAAACCCCCCCCGCGCCCAGCGGCGGGCGACGCCAGGAGGGGACGACCTGACGCCTGGTGCAACGCCCCCGCCACCCCCGGGGGAGCTGGGCGGCCGTGGGCCCCCGCGGGGGAGCGTTCCCCCTGCGTGGGAGCAGCGGAGGCGGGCGGGCGAGACGCCCCCAGTTCCCCCCAAGAGCGAGCGGGGAAAGGCGCGAAAAAGCCGCGGTTGACGATCCCGCCCGGGAAGGGATCGAGCCGGGCGGTAAGGGACCCCCGCGAGCCATCACCCCGCGCCCCACCCGGAGTGGCCGGCGATCATACCCGGGGGGAGTGTCGCACCATTTGCGCACCCGAGAGACGGCGGCCCCCGGGGGGGAGCGACGGGGGAGGACGCCTCCCGCCCTCACCCCTCCACCCTGAAATTTAAATAAGGGTATTTCCCTTCTTTTCGGAAATAATCACTGTTGCTTTTTGAACTGAAAGGGCATCAGCCTGCCCCGAAGAGCCGGAACTTAAAGTTTTCTGCCCCAAAACATTTCTTGATGCAAAGGGAACATTGAGCCCCCTTTCTATCTATTCCGGGTTCCCATCGGTTACAGGAATGACAGAGGCCCCAGGAAAACAGAAAATCCCCAAATGGGAGGGGAACGGGAAACTAATAAGACGGCATAAATCTTTTGGTTTCAGTTCTCCCGCAGCTGCAGCACGCTGGGGCCCCCGTTGTTGTCGTGCAGACGGAGCGGGGGCCCGCTACGCCTTGTCCCACTTACGCTCGCCCCACCGCTTTTGGGAAACGTGCCCCCTACTAGCTGCAAAATATTGCAGAATTTTTGAGGCAAAACTACCCAACAATTGTGGCTGGCGATTTTTAAAGCCAAAAACACGGCCTGGGGTCCTGCATCACCTGCCCCCTGGGCCTTTAAAACAGCGTTTATGGGCGCCCCGGGAAATTTTTTTTCCCCCCCCCACCCAATTTTTTCCTAGACAAATTTGGGAAGCCTGATGTTTTGAATTTGCCGGGCCCTAAAATTCCCTTACCCCCCCATACTAAACCACAATTTACGAACTTCCTGACCACTTCCCGTGCTATGGAGATGAGGGGGCGGGACTTGTCTACTGCACCCACGACGGGAAACGGGGACAAATTCAAAAATTTTAGATGGACGCAGAGGATCCCGGGCGCGTCTGCTCTTTCGGGGCCCCGTGATTTAAACAGGGGCAACTAAATTCGCCGGGTGTGACTGACAGCCCAAAGGGGAGCTGGGGAAGCAAGTTCCCCAAAGGGAGCAGCCACAACCCCATTTCTTCCTTTTAAACCCAGGAAAAAAAGAGGGAGGGAGGGGAAGCGGGACCCCGCTGATAAGCGAGAGTGAAACCCGATTAAACGTAAAGTGGAAAACGAGCAAATGAACCCGCAATCAGAAAGGGGTTTCCCCAAACCCGGGGGGATAATTCACTATGGAGAATTAACGGTGCTTTCCCGGAAAACCTTTTCAGTGGGCCCCTTCAAACCAGCACAGGAGAATACGGCCGGGAAGGGGGCGAAAGTGGGAAAAATTCAATGTTTTGAATTTAGTTTTGGTGAGGGAAGGCCCCCAATTTCCCCACGTTGTCGAAGTAACAAACGGGATGGCGGGACGCCGCCCCACGGGGCCGAGTTTTACTGATGAGATAAATTAAAGGCCCTCGGAGCTGAAAGCAAAAACTCCTGGGCCCCGACGGCATTCTAAGATTCCCAAAAAGTTTCCCAGAACCAAATGTTTTTGGGCCCCTTTTTTAAATTTTAAAAATTTGTTTTGGGATTTTTCCCAGCCAGAAAACGCACATGTTTTAACTTTTCAAAAACCGGGAAAAAACTCCAAATTGCCTGAGTCGTACAGGCCCCATCAGCCTACTAAAACAACTGGAAAATTCAAAAAACTTATTTTAAAAAAAATTTTAAATTTGTTTTGAAAATGTAATGAATAAAAGGGTTTTTTGGGGGGCCCAGCACGACGAATTGGGGCCGGAATTAAGACCCCATCGACGCAATTTAACGGGGCCGAAAAGGCGGGGTTTAGTTCTGCGCGATTTTTGGGGTTTGGGAAGGCCCCAAAACCCCTTTTAATTTTAATTTTAAAGGATTTTTTCCACTTTCCCCGCAAAAAAGAAGTTTTGGAACGCTTCAAGTTAAACCCCCCCCCCCCCCGGGCCAAAGGGCCGGAGGCCAAGGGGCGTGCCAATTCACGCCTTTTAGCCTCTTGCGTGGGTATTTTCCCCGCACCTCAGACGGAACTTGCCTTGCCCGGGCGATACGGCTTTAAGAAACCCCGTCGAAAAGACGAGCTTTTCCAGAAGATTTGGGCTTGCATTTAACGGATCCAGGAGTCAAACTGTGGCGGGGCAAACAAGTGAGGGCCCGCCGTGCTTTCACACGGGGACAGAGATTCACGCAGCCGAGGCTGCCGCGCCATGTGGGGGACGTTTTAAACGGGGCCCAAAAATTAAAAAATTTTGGGGGTGACATGAAAACCCCTTTTAAAAAAATTGAAAAAGTGCAGAAGAAAGCGGGCAGACCAGGTGCCCTTTTCTTATTTCCCTTTCCAAAACAAAATGTCAACGGCAAACTGCCTCCCCTTTATAAAGCAAAATTTGCCCAAATGGACTACGCATGCCCTAGCTCGGAAACAGATAGTTATTTAAATAAACTGGAGTTCAAAAAGGGCGCCCCAACCCCCCCTCTGCGCCCCCAGGTAATTTTATAAGGGGATTTGCATCCGGGAAATTTTAATGCCACTCGAAAAACCATTTTAAAAAAATTACAGCAAAATTTTTTTAAAAAGAATTTACCTTTAAAAACCTTTTTTTTTGGGGGCGTTTAACGGAACCCGAAAACGGGCGGGATAAGGACCCCAAAATTCCTGGGTAAAAAAACGAAAAAGGAAAAGAGATTAAATATAAGCCTTGAATTTGACACGAATGCGCGCCGGTTCAAAATCTTTTTTTTCTGTTTTTTTCCCATTTTGGGATTGGCCAAGGGTGCCCGGGGGAGGGAATTTTTCACCGCAGGGCGTGAACGTGCATTCACTTTGTGCCCACAAAATTTCACAAGTTTATTTAGGAAATTATTCCCCGCCGAGGTGGTCCGGGGGGGAGCGCGTTCACGCCCGGGGGGGCGCTCGGCGGGCCCTTTTAATTCCAAGGGCCGCGATCTGCCAGTTGGCGGTGCGGCCCCGGCCCTTGGGATCGCGGCACCCCCCTGGGGGCGGGATGCCCGGAAGGCGTGACCGCCCCCCCAATATAAGCAAATTTCGTTCCTCCTGCACCCTTTTGGGGGCCCCCCTCTGGCATCGCTTGCAATGGGCACCCGATCGCCCCGCGGTGCCCTCCCATGCAATTATATTATTGTTTTTTAAGGTTATTCCCTTTTCGGTGTTTATCTGACGTGGTCGGGTCTTTACCACGAAAGGCCGAGGTTCCGTTTGTTTTCCCCGGTGAGAGGGGCGGGCACACCGGGGGAAATGTCTGAGACCAGCCCCCTCTAGCCCCCGCGCAAATTCCTCCGTGTTTACGTCCGAGGGGAAGGGGGCGGATGACGAGGGGTGGGCCCCCCCCGGGGGTCGCGCGCCGGAAAAAAATTGGGGCGCGATTAAAATGCTGCATCCTTTCCCGGGAAACCCCCGTTTGGCCCGATTCCCCGGGTTGATAGGAAAACGGGGGGGGGTTCCCCGGAGGGGGCGGGGAGGGGGGGGTTAGGGGGCCGGATCGCCTTCACGTCCACCCTGCTGTATGCAGATTTCCCCCACGGATTTCGGGGGTGGGGGGGAGGGGGGCGGGGGGGCGGGGGCGTTTTTTGGCCCCCGGTGCGGGGGGAGGGGGGGGGGAGTGGCGCGGGGTTTGCAAAGCGGTTCCGCACCGGCACGGAAAAAGCTGGGGTTTTGATTTCCCAAAGCAGGGAAGGGGGGCGACGCCACAGGCCAGCCTCGTCACCGTCACGTTTGGGAGAGGGTTTGCGGGGGCGTTTTTCCCGGCGGCCAACCGGGGGTGGGGGCGTTACCGGGAGGGGGAAGGGGGGGCCCGGTCGCGCCTGGGCGTTTCCCCCTCCCAGACTCACCGGTTAAGAAGGGAGATGGGGCGGCGGGGAAGATGAGGGCGACGGAGAGGCCGCGGCCCGGGGCGTCGGGCCCCGCGGCGGCGGGCGGGCGTCAGGCCCCCCCCTGCGCGCCCGCAGGTGTCGGGGGGGCGTCTCAGGCGGTGGAAGGCGCCGGGAGTGGGGGACCTGCGCTGCGCCTTGGGGGGGTTTTTTGGGTGCGGCTCCGCAGCGCGCTGATTTTCCTGGGGGGCCGGATCGGGCCGTGGGTCACGCACGTGGCCCCAGCCCCGTCCTGTCCGGCAGGCGCGGCACCGATTTCGCCGCGGGGGGGGATGGAGCGACCGGCTTTTTGGGGCGGGCGCGCGTCTGGGCCGGGCTGGCAGAGGGCAAAGGTTGTTCACCCGCGTTCATCTCCGGCGGGGAAAACATTTTGGTTCGGTGCAGATAAAATTCTCCAGTCCTACAGCAATTTTAAGTTTTGTAAAGCACTGGAAAAATTTTTCACTCTGCCAAAACGCCCACGTAGCGCGCGACTCGGGCCGGGCGGTACTCAGACGGCACGGGGAAGGGCGGCACGGCCGACGCACACTCTTTTGGGGGGAGGAGCTGCGACTCCGACGCGACGCGCCTAGACGTTCGGAGGGGGGCGGAAGGAGCGGGGGTGCTTCATTCTACGCCCACGCTCGAACTGTCTGTGTGGGGCGCAGGGAAAGGGGTCCCCTTTTTAACCTCGGTATCAGGGGCCACGTCATCGGACGGAATGGAACAGTCGGCGCCGTCCAATCATAGTGCTTTGCGCGAGAGCGCGCATCTCGAACTGAGGTTTCAGCCGCGCGCACCCGTCACGCCGAGATTCGAATTCTGTGCTTTAGGACCAAACTGAAACGAAATAGAAATGCTTGCAAACAATTCCCCGTAGTCGAGACTGTTTGTCCCACCACTGTTGTCACAGCTTTAGGCGTTCAGGTAGGCGTCAGAATGCATGTTTCCAGGCCTCACTCTTGTCAACTGTGCGGTCGTGACTGCAAAACATAGTGAAGTCGAGACTTGTCCCACCACTTTGTCACAGCTTTAGTTCGTAGGCGTCAGAATGCATGTTTCCAGGCCTCACTGTCAACTGTGCGTCGTAACAGAAATGAACTTTTTTTCTGGCAAAGTCAAGATGAAATGGAAAACACCTTCCCTAAGATGTGTTCTAAGCTGCACAGTTCAACCGTAACCTATCCCGGCCGTTTACGCGAGCTATCACCGCCTCTACGACAGGCCCCACGCGCCGTGTTTTCCTCACGCTTCCGCGTCTCTCTGCCCACGTCACTGAAACTTTACGTCATTACACCTCATTAAACGAATCACGACGTTTCTTCCCGTCTATTTGCATTTGAGAGTATAGGCAGTAGTTAATATCTTCCTCCGAAGGTGCGATCGACACTAAACGACTCTACTTCGTCCTCTCGGGAAAGTACTTTTATTACCACGGCAATACGACTACAATGAAAGCGTTAACTATGTACTACCTTGCTCGTACGGTTGTTATGGATCTCGTATAGGATTTATGTTCTGTTCTGATTCACCGCCCACACCACGACTGTTTGAATGTTCCGGCGAGCACGCACAAATCGTCTTCCTTCTGAGCGCGTGAACTGTACTACTATTCAACTTCCTTTCACTATCCTATTCGACAAAAGAGCGTTGGTACTACAGAGAGAAACGTTGATCAAATACTCTTTATTTTTCATGTTCAACTACTACTTCAGCTGCTGTACCTACGGAAAGAATTAAGAAGATTACACGTGACACTGAGAAGGTATTGTTTTCAAATAAACCACTTCTACTCCACCGTTCTACAATAATATTTCGGAGAATTGTTTGTTGAATGGACGGAATATTATCTCACGTCTCACAAACACACGAAAACATACGACGAGAACTGTTCACTAGCAGCAGAACCCAGAACAAATCATCCCATCACAACACACACGCCAGAATAGAAAAATTATTATCTAAAGCAAGCCTTGGTACACTCTCTATTACACTTACCTGCCTGCTTTTCAGTGTGTTTCCGAATTTTTTCCATCGCGCACACATTAATAATAGATAATGACATACGCCTTTTGCCCTTCTTGAAACTACGGAAACGTTCGCGTAACAATCACGAAGCGACAATGCTAGTGATAGCACGAGAGCTCCGATCAAAACATTGAAAGTTTTACACTCAAGATCAAACGTCACACGACGATCAGCTGTTCACGAGTTACCCCGACGAAGTAATCTCACCGAACACGAATGCAGACGTCAATTTGCTATATCACGAAAACACCTTCACTGTACATTTTCTACGCCCGAAACTCACTTTAAAACAACACACGAATACTAGTTTTCACTTAACAAGAAGACGAATTCCTTCACACACACGAAACGAACACATGTCGGCCGCAGGTGGTGCAAACATGACGAGCGATACATTGCTATGATTTTGCGAGACGAACAGAAACGGGGATTTACACTGCCACTGCGCTCAATCTGCCTTTACTTCCCACTCTCGTTTGTCAGTCATGTGGGTCGCTTTTGGTGGTCCT
>CAXIVR010000223.1:0-40276 GCA_964035755.1 Teleogryllus oceanicus | reverse complement strand
CTCGGCAGAGCATACGCATACATACGGTACAGGTGAATTTTGAATGAGTGCGTTGCGGTTCTACAGTCAATTGGAGCAGAACCGTCAGTATACAAGTATGGTCAAAATAAGTTGATCTAAACTCATAAAAGGGATTCAAATATCTTATGGGCGTAGTTGTTGATTTCGGAAGGTTGGAGAAGCAGATTTTTGGGAGGTTTGCTGGGGCAGGAAGTTTCAAGTTCAGCTCTTGTAACAAAGTGTGAAGGCGGATACCAGGCGGTTTAGGTGAAGATGGTTTAAGCAAGTATGATGGCCTGGGTACAAGAATGTTCACCGAGATGGAACATCCAGTCTGAGACTTTCGCACCATACAGACCGATCATCGGCTGCACCATACCGTCTTCGGCCGAGACGGTACTCCAGCTTCAGCCAGGAGACACTCGATAGGACTCGTGCGATAGGCACATGCCAAGCGGATTCCGGCATGATGTATTAGAGTCGTAATGATGAAGGGGACGCTGAGCCGTATACAATGCTGCCATAGTCCAGAACAGACGAATAAGTGTCCTATATGTCGCGTGGCCGCAGACAGTGGCGCCCGCGTAAGCGTGTTGCGTAGCTCCGCCTCGGAAAGTGCGTCTTAGCAGTAAAAGCCTGTATAACGGCTGAATTCCGCGTAGCGGGATAAATGCTACTCGTCAGCTCGTCGCAAGTGTGCAGGCCCTTTCCCACTCCTCTGTCGGTTCAGATCGGCCTAAACTGGCCCTGCCAACCTCCCTTCACCCCTAGTCGGTTCAGATCCGCCCAAACTGGCCCTGCCGACATCCCTTCACCCTCTGTTGGTTCAGATCGCCCCTAACTGGCCCTACCGACACTCCACCACGCTAGTTCAGATCGACCTTCCGGGGTCCTGCGCAGCTTCCCGCCCCCCTGACCACTGTGCACTTCTGTGTCGCTAACTCGTCTGTGGCCGCTGCAAGTGTCTCTTCCGGAGAACAGTCCTTGGCGAGGCTGGACTACGTAAGGTGCCAGTAGGTGTAAGTATACCATCCCAATAAACTGCTGTTTGCCATGACTGGGGTCATCCTGTTCTTATTGCTCCTCTCATCCGCCTTAGGCCATTAAGAGAATAGGGAATGGCTCAGAGGGAACCTTCTGCCCTTACCGTCCTTCCACTTCTCCACGCGTGGTGCCAGACCCATCCCCGACATATACAACCGCAAAGAGACATATACGATTAGCACCTCATGTGGTACCAGTAAAGTGCAAGTACGTTTAATGGTAAATGTTTCCTTCATGAAAATCGGCATGTACGCAGGTAAATCAATAAGTATCTGCAATCAATTTTACAATTAATTACAATAAAAGTACACAATTTTCATTTATATCATTTTAACATAATCACTGTGCTTTCAATGCAATTAGCCTGTCGGTGAAGCTTTGGATACCTTCTGATCGTTTTTGGTTGCGAGAGGAAGCACGCATGACCTTCCTTTACCTGTTGATCGGTGCAGAATCGATGGCCTCTTAGATCATTTTTAAGTGGATCCAAACATATGGTAGTCGGATGGGTCGAGATCGGACTGTACTGATGCTCCAAACATCAAAATGCAGTTTCTGATGATTGGGAAAGGTGTGGTGGCGTAATGTGGATGCACCATCATGCAAGAAAGAGTTCCTTCCAACAGTGGACCTCTGCGTTTGTTGCGAATTCAGGCCTTCAACTTGTTCAACAGCATTTCACTATAACGTTCACTGTTTACTGTTGAACCCTTTCCTGGTAATTATTCCAGATTGGACCTTGAGAGTCACAAAAGCGCGAGCGATCATTTTACCTGCAGAAGGTCAACCTTCTTGAATTTTTTTGACTGAGATTCGGGATGCTCTGACGTTTACTCTCTGTTCGAGTGGTGAACCCATGTTTCTTCTCAGTGTTATTCGTTTCAGAAAGGTTTCCCTTCGTTAGCATGACAATCCAATAGGAACTGACAGATTCTAACACGATAGCACTTGTGCTCTTCATTGAGTTGTTCGGAACCCATCTCCACAGACTTTATGAAGTTAAGCCTGTTATGCATGATTTCATATGCAGAACCATGGCTAATGTGCATTGGTTTGCCACTTCATCAACAGTCATTCATCTGTTATCGAGTATCAAAGAACGTACATGTTCAATATTGTCATTTGCGGCTGCGCTGGAAGCCCTATTCTTTCCTCATCTATCACGCTCGTTTGACCACTTTTGAACTGTTCAATTCCCTGGAACCCTTCACTGTGGCAATACATTGTCTCCGAGTGTGCTCTAGTCTTCTATGAATTTCCGCTCTAGTACGCTTGAGAGAGAGAGAGAGAGAGGGGGGGAGAGAGAGAAAATAATAGAAGATTCGGATATCTTCTGAATATATAGAATCGGTACGTTCATCAATTTGTTCAATTTATATATATTCATATATCACTTTTGTTCACTTTCTTTCAAATATTTGAGCAAATCCTTGACATCTTTCAGTTTGGACTCTTTAATTAGTCTCTCGACAAGGAAGATTTGCAGCATTACATTATCCCTAACACTATTATTTAACCACAAAGAAAGTAATGACTAATGTTATTGTATGTCGTGAAGCAATGATGGGATTATTATTTTTATTATTATTATTTTATTATTAATATTAGGGTTTAAGGGCGCTAATATCTAGGGTCTTGGGCCATGTCAATATATTTTAATACAGTATGCACTGTGACAGTGCCAAACTAAATATTTCAAAGACAGTAAATGTTAAAAACGGAACATCAACGCGCTAATGGTAAAAGAGGGAACTTTTTGTTACCAGGGCCTGTAATACGGTTTTCTTGATGAAATTTGCCGTTTTCAGCAGCTTTACTAACTTTCTCTCACTATGCAGGTGAAAGTAAAGGATGGGCAACTGGAAAACACATTTTTAAGTTCTTTGTGCACGGCTTGCCCAGGTCGATGTATAATTCTTCTGAGTGTACGAAACCCTTAAAATTCCATGCGAAAGCCATGATGGGAATTACTTTTTTTGTATCGCCTTCTCACCTTCTGAAGGTGGTAGAGGAACCCGTGATGCTCTTCGTTAACAGTAGACACATTCCGACTACTGGAGACGGTCGACTGTATTAGGAGAATTCGGTTTTTGACACAGGTGACCAAGATCTGGGGGGGCCGGAGGTTTACTCAAGGTGAGTCTCGTAGAAAAGTGGACGGGACTCGATGACAATTTTGTTTGGATGCGATGTCTGACTGGCACGATTTCCATAGAGTGCTTAGTAGAAGTAATTGGTGATTTTGTTCTAAACTTTATACTTTGTATGTATTAGTACATTTCCACCTTGAATGCACGACGTATCATCAGGAAGGCTATAGGCGACAGCTGATAATTAAGTGCACTAGAGCGGAAGCACGATGTGTTTGGCAACTTGCTGTTACCTCCGAGATCTTAGTCTTTGGGGCACTGGAAGAATATTGACAGATCTACTGAGTTTCTAGCCTGATGGCGACCTTTGGCCTCAGCGAAAGAAACTTTTCAGTGACTCTGATCTGCTGGATCTCTTTCCCGGAAGAAAAGTAGGGCCCAGTACTACATTGATTCATGTGATTCCGGGTGCACAACTACAGAGATTAGTCCCGAAAGTATAGTGCATGTTTTCATCGGGAGGTGGCGGTGATATTCCTCCTGGATGACGAGATCCGCGCAGACATACCGTCGACAAGCCGGGTTTTTCCAACCAGGTATCTCTCACCAACGAGCCACCGACCCAGCCGGTCACGTTCTAACTCCCGATCGGTCTCCTGGGACGTGGTAGTAGTACATGTTAGTGTCTGTGTAAGTGTGAGGATAGGACAAGGAAAAGAAGGAAATATCACGCGCGGTCCGTGGCCTGTTTGTTGGGGTACTGCTCCGGCATTCCCTGGTGTTGATCGGAGAACCCACTGAAAACTACCGATCAGAGCAGCCGGCCACTGAAGTCTCCAGACAGCGACTGAATTGGACCTAGCTGAAAGATAGTATCAAAAATCCAGCCGCCGTCGGACTTGAACCAGGACCTCCCGGTCAGAGGAACTGCAGTGACATCAGTTGCATCAATGGCATCAGATGCACTGAGCCACCGCCCCGGTGGCAGTAGTCTAAGTAGGGATCACCTTTCCTACTCGTTCCTTTAATCCCTTACACCTCAGTGGCGCGCTAACACAAAGAAGGAAATCTTCGCCACTCTTTGAAGGAAAGTCTCGTGGTTTATCACCCTAGCAGAGATTCAGGGTTGGATGAGTTTCTACTACCTGGAGGTCGGCAACTGTTCGTATCTTTGTTTTGTCGATTAGCTATCGAATTCCGGACATTCTGTCGAAAGAATCATACTGTTCCTGTTGACGACCGCTGGAACTTCTCGAATGCTTCCTCTATGGCTCGCGCCAGACGGACAGCACTTACATTATCGAACGTTTTCCTTTCTCGGCGCAAGCCAAGAAGGAAACGCGGCTTTTTAGGTTTGTCATCCTGTTACAAAAAACTGTTTATATCGAGTTCTTCTTGGACATACCCTTCCTGGCGGAAAACGGCGGGAGGTGGTTTTGGTTCCATATGAGGGATCGTTATTCGTCTCCATGCTCCCACCACCATGGAGCCCAATAGAGGACGCGCCACTGGGGTGCTAGGGAGACAGTGACACGGTGCCAGGAGAACCCACTGGGATGATAAGGATATAGTGGGGATGACAAAGCATTGCCCACCGTGGATAACCCTGCTCACTTTGGAGTTCAACAAAAGACGAGTCTTAGTCGATTGGCCGGTAGTCGGTTAGACTCCAATTGCCGTCTAGAAGAGGCCAACGACAAAGAAAGTGTGTTGGAACCTACCAGGCAGAGATCTTCCTCAGACACCAGGGCTCACCGATGTTCAAGTGAACGTGTCTAAAGCAGGCCTACCTACAAACATTCGGCGTCAAAGCGGCAGTCAGAAAGCATACACAGACCCTCAACTCCTGGTCACTCTTTTCCATTCGTCACGGGTCCCCATGGACGGCAAACATGGATGGGCGTTCACCTTACAGAGAAGGCCAGGGAGGGAAGAAAAGGAGATAAAGAATGTAGGTGACATGAAATAAAAAGTAAGAGGATGAAGATGGATAAAGAAACACATGGAGCCTTATATGCATCCCCGTCAAGATGTGGACTGATCCATTTCAACGGAGTACCAACGTCTTGTAAGCTAGAATACAGTACTTTTTTACTGAAAATCTCATACTCATTGCTTTTGGATTTGTATGTGTGAATGCTATAAGATGTGAACACCAATCATTTATTTATTTGAGCCATCTATTACCCTAAACGGAGAGGATTTGCTGCACCATTCCCAAAAAGTTTTTATATCCATGAACTGTGCATATTCCTGTAATCTTTAAACGAGACCAAATAATCCAAAATTCCGATCCATTGACAGTAGGGATGTCCGCGTATGGGAAATACGTGATCAATTTGGAATTGATATTTATAACAAAACCGACAACATAATTAGGAGTCCTGTTCTTTTTTTGTCACCACAAGAATCAGAAAAGGGACCACCTTCGTGAAGGTTTATTGAAATATATTTACTTAAAAGCATGTAAAAGGAAGCAAGTGTGTTAGACCCCCTTTGTGAAACATGTCCATAAACCAACAGAAAGTACTATTTGAGTCACTGTGGCTGTGAATGTTGAAAGCTTACACAAAGCATTCATTGGTACAATGACTAGTAACTGAGTTTAGGAAGAGATACATTTTGAGCATTCGCCACAACTCACCTGCGGTTTCCACTGCAGTAGCGTACACATGCTTTTCAAGTCTTCCCAAACGAAACAGTCTAAACGATTGAGATACAGCGAGCGTGGTGGTCACGCCCCACGCCCGCCTCGACCTTATCCATCGGTGCCCGTACCGACTAACTTTGGCGTTGCCAGGCATACCCAAGCAGTAAAGCATGTCTCCATATTCTCGGAACGTGAACTGGCTATTCTCTTCCATGTTTCACATGACACTCCGTGGAGCTGCAGGTAGCGTAATGACAAATATTTGAAAAGACGGAGAATGCCCTATCGCCGACAAAGCGCACTACCGCATGAACGCGCTGCTCCAACTCGCTGAGCTTGCGCCTGTTTCACTCAAAGTTACCCGAATAGTGTCGAGGATACAGCAATCCATGTCCCCATTCATACGCCCACTGTTATCTCAATAGGGAATCAACATTCGAAACAGTAGAAAAGGAATTACGTCTCGAAATAACGTTATCTGCTAGCCTCTTCAGGAAAGAAGACCAAAAATTGACACCTGTATACTTTATATATATGACAGCGTCAGTTACTACGAGCTTCTTAAATTACAAAAGCATGGTAATTTTGCTTAAAAGCATTTTAAAGTAAGAGGTATGTTTTCTCGTTAAAGAAAATGGGTAGAGTATTGAAATTCACTTTGCAGGGAAGAATGAATAAGCGGCGGCGCTGTAATGAAGTACTCACCTTAGTTTCCAAAACACTCAACGATGCGTCAATCTTCTTAATGCGGGCATCAAATTTCTCCAATCTTTGCTCACATGAACGAGCAAATTTATTAAGGAAAAAACAGTGTTCGAAATAAAATGGTTAATAAATGCTAAGTTCTCTCTGATGAATTGCCCCACCTGGAAATAAACCGATACCGATTAAAATAGACTCAGATTTTAAAAATACAATTTGAAATGTAACAATCACATTATTTACACAATCATTTCCAAATACCGCGAAGAGGTGGATACTCAAACAAGGTGTAGAATGTATTAGGCCATACGTTTAGCAAGCCACGCAATACGGCGGACAGTGATACCAACTGATGGACAAGGCAACCAGGTACACAAGCAGCGAATTCAGTAAATGAAGGGCAGTTCGAAGTACAAGACTATTGATTGATTAGATTTAAAGCGTTCAACTACTAAGGTCATTGGCGCCCGTGTCAAAGTATTTCTAAAATAAATTAATGATCTAATAAAGAGTTGCAGATGCAACTTATCCGTTATTTTAGAAGCACACATACCCTAAAAAAGAAAGGTTCAATTACGCAAAAAATATACATGTAGATATCACAAAGAGTTAAAAACGTTACTCTGGGGCCAGGAAACATAGAAACATTATTGCCTTATCTGTCATATAAATCACATATTCCGCTTTCTTTCAAAAACAAAAACGCTTTGAGGCGCGGAATCGTCATCTTCGAGCACCTCTCGTAGAGTTGTCCAGACCATGCGGACGTGTTCCACAGAACGAACCGTCGTGCACGAGTCACTGATAGGAGGGACTCACCTCGAAAAAGGAAACTGAGAAAGTGGCAGTGCACGCAGACGGGTTAAAATAACTTCCTCACGCCTAGAAGGTCGGGATGAGGAACCCCGAATTAACAGAATCCTTTCACACTTAGTTTATAGGTGGTATTGTGCCACTCTGCCACGCTCTAAGATGCATCGTTTTAAAAAGCCTTCCCTCGGACGATGGTACAAAGGAATGTGAACATGAGTATTCTCCGTCGCTGATTTTGCCGCCTGGTCAGCCAGCTCGTTCGCCATGATTGCCATGGCCTGGAAGCCTACCAAATCATAGTGGCGAGAATGACGTTTGAATTGATTCAGTCAGGTAATCTGAGGAAGAACGGGAGATAGCTTGTAGTGAGCTGGGAGAATCAGAACAGAGAACTGTCAGCGCTAAGTCGCTGACTCGATGTTTTTTAGACTTCAAGAATTGCATACATTTCAGCAGTGAACGTACTGCACTGAGAATGTAGCAGATGTGATTTGGTGACTGATACAATAAAAATATATGCCACTGCCTCATTGCGTGATGAACCATCCGTGTATAAGAATACAGATCTGGATAGGCTACCCTCATTTCTGGAAAATGCATTTGGTAAACAAAATGACTAGTCGTTTGTTTGGGAAGAGGGATAGTCTGAGGTCAATATTCCGGAGGAGCTTCAGGGGAATGGGGTGAGTTGGGGTTCACAGGGTGAAAGACCAACATTAAGGTCCGTAAAGATTTCGCAATCGATACCTGGAGGCTGCGTGATTTTATAGTATAAGAACGAATACCTGGAAGCGATGTTCGAAGAATATGTTTCATATTCAGGATGGACACTTATTTGGAGACAGGATGATTAGAGAGTCCTGATGCTTTGGCATCCAGAGCTGCTAATAAATATATCCGCCTTCTTTTAAGGATAACCAGCCTCGGCTAGAAGGCATTCAATTCAGCTGGTGCGAAACGCACCTGCTGAGACAGATACCAGCGTGGTGTATACTATTGATGGGTCGCAGAGTGGAGGAGCCGAGCATACACTTCACTACCGTAATCCAAAACCAGTGGAAGAGTGATCATATAACCGCAATAGTGTAGTATGGTCGGCTCCATGATGTACCATTGAGCATTGAATACTACGAGGGAGATATCTTGTTTGTAATTCACGGTGTAGCACGCCATGTGAGGGACTTAACAAATGTGAGCCCTGGAACCTGGCAGATTCAACGAATGGAAACTGATTTCCTCCCAAGTAAAGGACTGGATTGCTATGCAAATTAAATATATCCTGCAGAAATGCAAACTGATACATTTAGTAGCAGAAAAGTTAAAACCTGTTCACGATCTCCATTCATGGAGCTTGTTGAGCACCTTTTGGAGTTGTCTCTGGATCACAATGTTGCTGCTGAACAGAAGATGGAAAAATCATCCACAAACAACGATGCGTCAACAGGTTCTCGCACAGTCGATGCTCGACCATTTATGGCGATGGCAAACAGTGACACCCCAATACTGATCCTTGGGGATGCTTTGCAAGAGGGTGACTACGAGAAAACCTATCATCCACACGAACACGGAAGACCTTTCGGAAGGAAGTTTTGGAGGAATAGAAGCAGCTTCCTTAAATCACGAAGAGTGCAGGTTTACAGAATGCCGGCCTACAAAGTGGTGTCGTAGGCCTTTTCTGTATCAAATAATATGGCACAGATGTCTGAAGACGAGGAGCGTACGCGGAGATGCTATCTGGCGGTTCTCTTGACAACTGACAGCGACGTGACTTGACATATGCAGATGAAGTGGATAATGGAGGATTACTCCCAGCGCAAAGTGCTCAACGCCGCAGGAGCAAGTTGCGTCAACTTGGACGCAACAAATAAAATAAAAAGAACGACGTAGGAAGCCATTGCTAACGCAACGAGGTGGTCCAAGGTTGACCGGTTTCTTCGAACTCGCTTTGGATTGTCAACAGATTTTTATACACCAAGGTCCAGACCAAACGCTGATTCACCATGCGTTGCAGCACTTTGCATACACTACATGGGCGAGAAATAAGTCGATAATTGATGGCAGTGATCGATCTTTACCTTCTTACGAACTGGGACGATCATGCCTTCTCGCTATAAGTAGGGATGGTGTGCTCTTCGTAGATACGGTTATAGAGCCGAGAAGAAATTGTATGACCATTTCGGGAAAATGTTGCAGCATTAAGTTGTGACTTCATCTGGACCTGGTGTGGTTCTTTTCCCAAGCATTAAAAGGAACGCATTTCATACATGGAGAAAGGTGTATTTTAATTCTCATGTGCTCTGCTCGAAAATCCAAGCGCTTCTTTAAGCAAAGGAAGTTTGGAACATAGTTTGCAGAACTCGACATATTTCATAGTGAGTGGCAAGTTCTCTGCAATAGCGTCCGATTTGCAGGTCATCTGACCATTTTAAAGAAGACCTGCATGAGTTTGGCAAAGGATATTCATTAATTTGAGGTACTTTCCTCCATACCAGACGGGGTGGCGTATGGCAATTTAGAGAGACGTATGCTCTCCATGACTAATTTTACTTTCTAAAATGTTTCTCGCCTTAGTTCTCTTAGCTGGACCTCTTGTAGTCCAGGTTAGGTTATCTGGGTAACGTTAGGTTATCCTTGGTTGGATACCAGTGAAGCAACTCGCCATGGAGCACGGAACCATCAACGATATCGAACGATGGAGAAGAATCGCGAGGTGAGTGAGTCTCTTGGAGACAGATTAGGGGATTATAACGGGACAACAAGATCGTCCCGTCGCGAGAAGAAACCATTAGTATTCCATGACGAGGGCCACGGTGGAATCAGGTTTGCTTTTTTCCTCCGACCTTGGAACGAATGCGCGAGCTTCCTCCGAAGTCGAGACCTCCTGTGCATTGCCAGGGGACTAGATGCTCACTCAGTGCGTGTTTCTGAAGATGTAACTAGTCCGAGCCCTGATAACGAGCTTTTGTTAATGGTTCTGAGACAGTTGTCTGACCGACATCAACTTCCATTGAAAGAGCCTTGTTTAACGTTTTGATCGACTGCGACGGCTGAGCTTTTCTGTCAATCATATAGTATTTTGTTGGGATGATCACTCCTGAGACACCTGACATGAGAAGCTCATCATTTGCGGGGCCGTGGTTCTGTTTGCAGCCCGCTGCTACTCTCGAGTCTTGGCTTTCACGGTGCCGGAGAATGATAAAGAAAGACCAACAGGGTTCCTCGTTTGGAACCGACGTTTGACCTCAGGAAAGGACACTTTCTCAGCGGCTCTGATATTTTGGATCTCTCTCAGAAAGGAAGGCATTGCTTAAAGTTGGACGGTGGTCAACTCGCAATTAACACAATGACAAAGGTTATGTGCGTCGTCGTAAAATCGTCGCGCCGTCGCCAGGAACAGGCGTTCAAGTTCAGAGCCAACGGCATGAGATGAGAGATGGAGTACAATCGCCAGGAACTATTTTGCTCGAAGGACGTGAGCACTCAGTTTACCATTACGGGAAACAAGTAATACATTTTGAGAAAGATTTAAAAGTTTCTTGGAGAATAGCGCAGCTATAACTTGACGTAACAGTTGTTCTTATTCTCTGTCTCAGACCAAGACTAGACTCACCGACTTCAGCGGGAATCTGTATTAAATTTATCTAATTCGGAAGCAAACGTGAAGAAAATTTTCTGTAAAAACGGATTTGTGAGAGACCATTACTTTTTGTGGAAGCTGCCAATGTTAATGCAAAGCAATCCAGTGATTTCAATAGATATTTAAATATTACTATAAGCAAAGTATCCTTTTAGGGCAGTCGACAAATCATTTTGCCTTGCAAAAGGTGAGGTAAAGATTTTATTTTTATTTTGTTTACATTGTTATTAGAAAGAAACCTAATTTTCCCCCTCCAAATATTTTGGAAAAGTTTTGCTAGGTTTATAATTTGCCGGTTTATAAATAAAAGGGATTAAATACTATTTTTAATACGTACCAAGGTTACACTCGCATTTGAAAGTTGTGATAAGAGTGACAGTATGCCTTTGCGTTTAGCAACTAACATGATTTCCTTAAACCAAAAGCATTTCTATAGAGTAAAATGGCGTTCGTTTCTTTTTATAATAAATAATAATAATAAATAAAATAATTCACAATCACAAGAAGGCTTCCCTATCCACAAAAAATTCCTTGAAACCACCATATATCGATGAAAACCTTTAATATGAACGGAGTAGAAAATAACACGTTTTGCTAACGAGAATCTTTCCTGACAAAAGAAATTATGCAGCCGGGAAGAAGAAGAAAGCAAAGGATTTTCGCATAGCACTAATGTTAATGAGACCTTGCAGTTCATATTCCTAACATAAAGGAAACTCTGATGAATATCACTTTCTTATTGATGATTTGTTGGGCGAATACAGGGGGATTACCGACCCGATAACCTCACAATATAATCGTGCCTCATTGAAAAATATGGGAAGACTTATTGATAACAGATAGCAAACATAACATCTGTTGTATCTTTTAAAAAGTTGAATATAAAATATTAAATAACTGCTGATATCGAAACAATACAATATCGAGATGCACATCTAGGAATCTTAAAACGGCAGCAGATCCATTCGCAAGAGCATGAAATAAAGCACTATATGAGTCCGACGTCTTCGGATTTATCATCTGCAGTTTCAACGCCAGTGTACTACCACTACCACTTTCTTTTCCTTTTGGCGTAGTCGGCGTTTGCTAACCGAACGAGGCCATGTTGAAGCACCTTCTATTGCCTTCGGAACTGCTGGTCTGGCATCGCGTCGGAGGCAGTGGGCTGTCTCCCCACGTCCCCGTGATTAGGGTTCAGGAGTTTACTTCTTGTGTCTCTCTTGTCTTATTTCGTGCTGATATTTGTAAATACATTTTTGCGGTTTGCCCAGTTGCTTTTGCTTTCAATCATTTTGTTGATAATATTGTCCGCCGTCAGGTTTTCTCGCAGTTGTAGATTTATATTAAATCATGTTGGCCCCATCTACTGCAGTGAAAAGCTGTGTGTTCTGCTGTGTCTGTTACCTTGCAGTAACGGCATAGATCGTCTATCGTTTGCCAATTCTGTACGTGTAAACTCCAAAATTACCATGCTCTGTCAGAAATTGGTGGTATGGTAACTTATGTGTCCATGCTTGCAGTACCCAGTGCTTGATCTGCTTAATCAGCGACGTGTCCATGGAGCTTTAGTCGTGTTGTCCACTCGTTCTGCCAATTTTATGTTTGTTCCAGGTCTCTCTTTTGTCATACCTTCCTTTTCTGCTTCAAATAGTGTCTTACGTTCCAGGCCAGAATGTGCATTGATATAAGTCCTGCTAGAACCAATGTAGCTTCAGCGGAAACTGTTCTATATGCACATATAATTCGCAATGCCATTTTCTTGTGTCCTAATGAGTTTTACCTTGTTATATTTAATTTGTGCTGTTTTTGCCCATATAGGTGCAGGTAGAGTAGTATACTGGCATTACTGACCTTAGAATTTTTCTTTTCTTGGCTGGTGCCTCCGATTTTTGGCATCAGTCTGTTGAGTGCGCCAATTGTCTTCACTGCCTTTTCCGTGATCATATTACAGTGGTATTTAAAGTCAATCTCTGGTCTATCACAACCCAAGATATTTCACTGCTTTGGCCGTATTTACTATTGCGTCTTGAATCTTGAAGAATGCAGTTTAGCACGTTTTCCTGGCAAAGTACGGCCTCCGTTTATGGTGTGCCAGGGTTAACAGTTTTCTTTCATCCATGTGTTCACTATATGTAGTGTTGCATTACCATTGAATGAGTTCTTCTATAGTTTCTGCTGTAACTACGATTGCTGAGTCATTGCGAACGCGATAAGTGTCGTTCCTTCAAGTCAGTTGTCGAACTCCATCGTATATAATTATTCCATCAGATATAATTATTCCATAGTGTTGGTCCCAGACCCTGTGGACCCCTGCTGAACCCTGGGCCCCCTGCTGTCATTTCTATTTCCTTACCCTTTCCTACACTTATCACTCTTTGGGACAAGTACGCCCCAATGCTGTTAATGAGGTAGCATGCTATACCCTATCCTCCAACCTCTCATCATAGAGCAGGACGCACTACTGAATGCATGTTTTACATCGAGGAGTATTAATGCATAACAGTCCTTTGTCGTTTGCCTTCCTAGCTATGCTAAGAACATTTTCAATAGCTCCATACGTCGACCTGTTTTTTCTGAAGCCATACTGTCTGAAAGCGACAGTAGTTTCTATCCTACTGATTTCTTCATTCAGTCTTTCTAAGGCATGTTCGTACAGCTTGCCGAGAGTATCCAGCAGGCATATAGGTCTGTAGCTCTACAGTCAGGTTTGGGTATAGTAGTACTCTGGCCTTTTCCAGATATGTGGGACGGTACCTAGCTTCATTGTTTCTAAGGTATGCTTTGTGTACTCCTTGTACACGGCGATCAGCATCTTCACTGCTTCCGCAGTATTCCGTCTGGTCCTGGGACTTACCTTCTTTTAATTTCTTGCGACGTGCTGGACCTCACTTTCTGTCAGGTCTGGGAAATTTCCTCAGTGTCATTTTGATATTCCTATTTTCTTAGTATGTCGTAGGAAAGACTGTCAATGATATCAGTCTTCTTTCTAGAAACATATGTACTCTAGGCTCATCAACACCAGTGTTTTCATGTGATTCTATAGCCATCCCCACACATTCCTTCAATATTCTGGCATAGTTGAAGCCAACACTCCGTTTTTTTTGGGCAATCATTTTGACGAGGAGGTTTTTAGGTTTTATAGAGGTCTAATCCCAATTCCCCGGGAATGTTTCCTTTGCCTTTGTATTTCCTTCTTGCAGCAAGAACCTCCTTTCTTAGGGCGGAAGTTCAGGGCCCACATGGAGGATCCATTTTGTTGGCTCTTGTGCGATCTTGGAGTTTTGCATGCTTTCTGTAACCTTTCACACTCTATAGGTGATGGTTGGACTTTCGGATGCACTGTCTTGTAGAGCATGTCGGGTAGCGTCTTGTCAAGTTTACCGACAGAGGGAGGTTCTCAATAATTGATTGCTTTCTTCCTTAGACATTTTGAATGTTATGTACCTATAGTCGTTGTTTCTTCATCTAAGACCTTCCACGCTAAGATGCGGTTTGCTAGATTGTCAGAACAGGTGATATCAATAAATGTTTGCGTGCCCTTACAAATGTGGGTTTTGTTCCCGTATTCATGACGGTTAGATTGAGTGCTGCTGCCCATTCTGTAACCATTCTCCTCCTAAGGTTTTCTTTAGGAGATCCCAGTCCGCAGACTTCGCGTTGAAGTCAGCCACTTATATCAGTGCCTTTCCCTCTAAATTCTATTTCGAGTGCATCAGGAATTGAGAGAATACTCTATATATGAAACAACTGCATATATACAGCCCTTCCACTCTAACCCATACGATCCTTTGCCATATCCATACTCTGTGATCCTAGTGGAGGGTCTGTTATTATGGTGCCTAAGTTTAAGTTCTGATCGAGTACCAACTTTTGTTTTGCCATTATTTTGTTGGTTCACTGATGAGGTAGGTCAAATTTTAGTCTGCTATCGCTTCCTTTAGTACGTCGTGCCAATCTACATCTATTGACATTTATTTGGAGGACGTTGATCATGATCGTGTGATCCTGTCTGAGGCTTTGCCGAATGCCATGCAGGGTCCAGTGCCTGCCTTGTGGTCTTCGTTGCAAAGAGGACAATGGGCTGGGTTCCTGCGTTCTTTAGCTATGTGTCCTTCGCGTCCGCAGGTTTCCTCCGCAGGTCCACATTTATTCCTGTCTTCGCCGCGGCAACTAGTTGCGATGTGTCCATAATTCCAGCAACGATGACACCTCCGGACATCAATCTTCTGTTAACATAGCAGGACACCATTTCTACCTTTATCCTTCCTATTCTACAGAGATGTTCCGCGGTCTTCTCGTTCGTTTCAACCGTTGCCGATTGTCTCGCCATATGCAGGTCTCACAGATCGGACAGTTACATCTTCGTTTCGTGCTTCGGCGCGTAGTCTCTCAGTTGGTCTAGGAGTGTCAGCCTAAGTGCGTGTGGTCTCTGCGGTCAGGTCATCGAATAGATTGATCTACAGAAACATGCTTGCAGCCCAGAATCTTTAGAAGAGATGCAGTAGTTATTGCATCTAGTTGCTTGATATGTAGTATTGTTCTACGTTGGCCCAGGATACAGGGCGTTTGTCTTCTCAAGTTGCTCCGTATGTTTTGACTTCATTTCTCCTTCTTTAAAAGTAGGCAGATCACCTGTTCTAGTTTTCTCACAGAGTTCACTCTTTCTAGAGCTCCTGCACCTGTAATTAATTTTGATGCCCTTCAGGAGATCCAATGTCTTATCTTTGTCTTCAGTAGTCACAACCAAGCATGTGGAAGGTTCTTTAGGGGTTTTCATTTTAAGCTCAGGTTGACGTTGAGTACATACCTGGATGTGTATTTTGTATCCACAAAGATACATTCCATCATTTCCCGCAGCTCAAGAGAACGTTGTGCGTTCGAGTGTGCTATCATTAAATTTGCCCTCTTGTGGTTCATTGCCAGGTCTTTGAGTAGAACGGTAGCGTTATAAAGTCTTTCCCTTGACTTATTATTGTCCTTTCCCGGTTGCATTGTAATTACGTGCACCGTTCTAGTCTTCCTTTGTTCCTTTCCATCTCCCAGTTTAATCCTAGTACTTTGCTCTATATACTTAATTTGTCCGGTGCTAGATCCCACAGCATCTACTTCTAGTAACTCAGGATATTTTTCCAGGAGCTGAGCTCAGGGAACCAGGTAGGGTTTTCGTTCTTCGTCTTGGCGCTCGTCTGTAAAAATATTACCATCCCTTGTTTAAGGGATTACCTGTTGCCATTTTGTTCTCTGGAAGTAATCTTCCCCCAGACACAACTCATCAGCTTCTCAGCGTCATCGAAGGTATCTGCTTTCTGATTTCGTCTCTAAATAATTCACCCTTTGCTTTTTCATCGGAGCCTTCAGTTGGTCTAGAGTGTCAGCCTAAGTGCGTGTGTCTCTGCGGTCAGGTCACATCGAATAGATTGATCTACAGAAACATGCTTGCAGCCCAGAATCTTTAGAAGAGATGCCAGTCTAAATGACTCTTCGATCCCATTCTTGATCTCGCTTTTAGTATTTCTATTGACATATATTTGTGACTTGAGGTCCTCCAGATTTTTAATAAAGAATCGAGCACCATTACTTCATTACATTCATATTTAGTGTTTCGTCTGGCACGATATGATCTACAATTACAGCACTTTCACACTCCAGCGGTGTCTTAGCCAATGTATCCACAACTGGAGCTCGTGTGCGTCCATTTCGCGAGGAGCAACACCGCGTGTTATACGGCAATTTATAATTTCTTCTGCCGCATGTCGTATCGGTCATACTAAACACGTTGCCTTTATCGTTTGAGTCAGGGATTTTAGAAGACCATAAAGTCCTTACAGGAGATAATAAAAAGATGAAGGAATGCTAAGTTAATTAATTATAGCATAAATAACCGGATTTATTCCACGGCAGGAAAGATATCTCCAGCATATGGACTAATTCAGATTTACAAGGAAAGTTTTCCCGTAAGACCAGTTGTCTCATCGATTGATAGTCCCCAATATCAATTGTGTAAATAATTCTTAAATTGATTACAACCAGGCTTGAAAATTATTGCGAGTTACAATGGCTTTAGATTAACTAATATTTGAAATCTTTAATGGTCATAATATCACAAGGTCGTAATATAGTTCCATTTGATTTTTTTTTCGTCGATGTTGCCGCAACGCTTCTCTTTGGGCGTTGAGCGCTTTCTCTGGAATAATCATCCGTCACTGAGTAATTACTATATTTGTCAAGTCTCGTCACGTCACAGTCGGTGCCTTTTATCCCTTCGGCCAGGGGCTCAACGCCGTTAGATTCCGGGGTTCCTAGCCGGTCACCCAACCAGGAATCTACGAGTCTCGAATTCGCTTAACCTCCGTGACTTCATGGAGCGTAATAAACGAATTCGGCTAGCGGCGCATATTGCAGCAATGTATCCTAGTATACCCCCATCCACTTCGATTTCAAGCTTTGGTGTGTGCAATTATAAATTATCTAATTTTTCGTTTCTATTTGAAGAAATTTTGTTGGTGAATCAATGCATATAAAAAAGATTGAGTTTATCTTTGACAATGTTATTTACAAACAACTGACGGGTACACCCATAGGTGGTGCGTGAAGTTCGTTATTGAGTAATTCTGCAACAAATTAAAGGCAAATTGAACCTTAATGTCTCAGATTTTTAAACATTTTTCTTTGAAGAGTACAAGCATGAAACACACTTTTTAAATTTTTCTCAAAAATATTTTTTTACGAGATGATATTAATTTTCAAAATTTTCGGGAAAATGTTTGCATCGCTGAAGTTAATCATTTGTAACTCGTGCTGTAATAGTGGTCGAAATATAATATTATGTTACTTTAACCTTCCAGTGGGCGCGCTTGCGTAAATTTTACAATAGCAGACTTTTTTGATTAGCTGTCAACTCCTTGTTGGCAAAGACTTGTGTTCTTGGTTTTCCTTGCAGATATCTTTAATGATGCATTCCTGCAGCCACTGTTTAGTTTGCACGCAATATTCATTTTCTGTAACGCTCTATTCGAAATATATATATATATATATATATATATATATTGTTACGTTTTTAGGTGGTGAATTAAAAATCTCGTATTATTTTAACAAAAACGTTTATTTTGTTACTTAACACAATCACTGAAAACACTTGATTATTTATTTACACTACACTTCTCTTCAGTTATTTACACTACACTTCTTTGCTTTATTTACACTACACTTCTCTTCAGTTATTTACACTACACTCTCTTGCACCTGCACAGTCCTAAGCACTGGCACAGAACACTGCACTAAACACAGTACGACGCACTGGTCACCGGTCACACACCGACCACAGTACGATGCACTGACAACAGTTCACTTCACTGAGACACTCACTGCACGCTATTCACCGCGATGCACACACTTCACAGTTCAGCTTCCACTGCGGACTCAAGACTGACTCGCGGCCGCCGGCCGTCGCGTATTTATACTCGTCAGGACAATCCAGAACCATCCGGACACCGCGACTCTTCTGGACGAATCCGCCGGCAGGTGATGCAACTCGTGCTCACCGGCGGCTCGTGGTCGCCGGCAGATGACGTAACCCGCCACCTCGAAGTGGCGCCGGGGATGACGCAATATTCGTTACACTCCCCTCTAGATTTGCGATCCGTCTCAGGCGCGTTTAGTGAAATCATGACCGATACTCGGCTGGAGCCTCTAGTGCAGTTGGAGGTTAAGAAGTGGCAGTCAATTGTCTTCTTTGGATATGACAACATTCCATGGTGGTAGCTGCAGACTAAGATGCTAACCCCGTGTACCGGAACAGTACTTCAACATGCTTCTCACTATTCTCAGTTCAGTCCATCAAACCACATCCCAGTTTTGACATGGCAATCTTCTGGACGTTGTCTTGCAGTACTTGTTGGCGTAATTCAATCCAAGAGTTTCCCAAAGAATTTTCTAGGATGCCTTGTGACATGCTTACTTTTTGTGACAAGGTAATAAACATAGTGGCTGACGTCGTGCAGATGCAGAACCTTCCCAATATCTGGTTGTTGGTTCTTTGAATTCTTCTATCCTTCCGTATTTTCTCTTGAATACAGTAGCAACACCTCTGGTCATATCTAAATCCTGGGCGACACAATGCGCCAATGCATATTCCTGGGGTAGCGCAAACAGATCCCGTTGCACCTCCATTGTTACCCCATAACGCGCTTGATGCTTTTCATTATACTGAGACATAAACTCGTGAAATGTGAACTCTTGCATGTCAGCTCACAAACTCGTGCGTCTTTTTCTTCATCATTTTCATTACTTCCTGCGTACGGGCCAGCCGATTCGAATGAACGACTCGTGGTTTTCCATTCGGCAATTTTTTAATTCTGTAGACAACATCATTTATCCTCTTCACGACCTCATTGGACCTTCCCACTGTCGTTGTAATTTTGGACACAAACCGCGGCGTCGTTGGGGTTAAACAGCCACATGATCTCAGGTTGATAACCTCCTCCTTCAGCTTTGATGTCATACGGTCTTTCATCCTGTCCTTGCAATTTGGATTCTTTCACGCACCTGGTTATGAATTATGTCCATTTTCCGTTTTAGGTCATTTACAAAGTCTTCACCGGCTGTTTCTTCTTAGTTTTACAACCAAACTGTAGATCACATAGTGAGACGTAGTTCCCGGCCGAAGAGATATTAGCAGTGTTTGCCCAGTTGTCTCATGAACAGATGAACGGTAGGCTAGAAGAAAAGATGTATGTATTGGTCCCAGTCGCGTTGGTGATCTGGCGACCTTCGCTAAATATTTTCCCATTGTTCTGTTCATGCGTTCCACCATTCCGTCTGACTGCGGATGTAGGGCTGTCGTTCTTGTTTTTCTTATTCCAAAGTTCACACACCCGAAACACTGCAGATTCGAAGTTCCGTCCTTGATCTGAATACAATTCCAGTGGCACACAAATCAGCTCACCCTTCCTTAGCAGTACTTCGGAATGCAGTGGCTTCTTGGCTAGGTAGGGATATGTTCAACCCTTGCTGAAATAATCCATAGCCACGAGTATGTATTATTTCCATCATTTGACATTGAAATGGGCCAGCCAAGTCAATGGAATTCGTTCGAAAGGACTCTCAACGTTGTTGCCTCATCTTGCTCTTCTCTTTTATTGGCCCATTGCTGGTAGCACAAACTTGACACTTTGTGCACCACATCTTACATCTTGTTTGCAATTAACCCAGTAAAATCGTTGCCTTTCTCTAAGGTTTTGTTATACCGAGGTGTCCTCCCGAGTTCCATCATGCAATTCTCTAATATTTCAGGGACCCTTACTCTCGGTAACAATATCTGCGTCCTCTTCTGCGAGCCGTCTTCACTTTCCAGAACTCGTTTCAGAACACCTTCCTCTTCAGTAATCGAATCCCTGCGCCCAATATGATTTTACTGCTGAAGAACAGGGCTATTTCTGCCAACTTGGTCTCCGTCCTGCTATTTTCCATTTCAAACTGTTTCAATTCCGTGTCCTCTTTCTAGTCTTTCGAAGTTCTCTGGGTTGCCATTGTCATTACTGAAGTGACCCTTAAGGTAGGACACATCTTCTCTTCCGCATGACAACAATGCTTGCAGTTTTCAGGGCACGTCTTCTGAGAGAGCATCGGCATTCCAGTGACTACTTCCCTTCGATGTTCTATTCTAAATGTGAATTCTTGCAATCTTTCAATCCATCTGGCGACTTGACCTTCCGGATTCTTGAAGTTCAGCAGCCATTTCAATGCAGCATGATCCGTTCTCAAAGAAATTCTTTACGTAGAGATATTTGTAAAAGTGTTCAGCGGATTTCACCACAGCAAAGTAATTCTCTTCGGTTACACAATAGTTGCGTTCTGGCTTTGATGAACTTTACTATAATAACCAGATTACTCTCTCTCGTCCATCTTGTATCTGCAGTAATACCCTCCAATACCAACGTTCGCGTCAGTATCAAGTATATAGTTCCCTTGAGGTAGTGGATAGCTCAATGTAGGGCACTCCAGCATGGCGCTTTTAAGCTTTTCGAAAGCGCGTTGCAGTCTTGATCCATTGAAACAAACGCTTTTCTTCTGTCAGCTGAGTCAGCGGTTTCGCGATGTTGGCGAAAGCCCAAAACATAGCGGCGATAATATCATAGACCAGAAACTTCTCAATTCATGTTTATCCTTTGGGACCGGCCATTCCTTTACGCTTTAACCTTCTCCGGATCAGGTTCTACTCCGTCCAGATACTACATGTCCAAGGTAATTCACCTGCTTCCGAAATAAATGGCATTTCTTTGAGCTGAGTTTCAAGTTCGCTCCTTCCAACCTCTTGAACACCTGTTCTAGGTTATTGATGTGGTCTTCGAAAGATTTTCCAACAACAATTATATCGTCGAGGTAGACAAGACATGTCTCCACGACAGACCTCTAACACGTTTCCATCAATCTTTCAGATTAGCTGGAGCATTACACAGTCCGAAAGGCATTACTGTAAACTGCCACTAAACCTGATCCGATGGTAAATGCAGTCTTTCTCGATCTCTGGGATCTAATTCTACTTGCCAGTATCCGCTTAGGTCAAGTGTCGAGAAGATCTTGCCCAGAGGCGTGTCCAACATGTCGTCAATACGGGGCAATGGATGGCTATCCTTCTTCGTTACATTGTTGAGCTGTCGGAAATCGACACAGAACCGAGTCGACCGTCTTTCTTCTTTACCAATACGACGGAGAAGCCCACGGACTGCTTGATGGTTCGATTACGCCATCCTTCTTCATCTCTTTAATAATCTCATCTGCTTCTTCTCTTCTTGACAGAGGTAATCTTCTAGCAGCTTGGCGAATCGGTGTGGCGTTTCCGGTGTCTATTCGTGACGAACAACATCAGTCTTTCCTTTTACACCGTCACTGCATTCAAGACATGCTGGTAGCGCCGTATTAGGTCTTCAGCCTTATGACACTCTTCCGAGATAAGCCTTTACATGCCTCTGTAACCAGATTCTGCAGTCGTTCAGGAATTTCTTTAGGTGGTGGTTCGGTACGGTTCACATTCTGCAAAACCGAGGATACCGTAGAACAATTACAATCACTGTTCCTTTTCTCAACTTAACAGGATGGATTAATGTTCATTATTCTCACAGGTATTGTTCTATTCCTCTGACCAGTTCTTTGTCACTAGAATTCTCGACCAATGCTTCGTCGTGACTTCTAGGTTCCAGAATAGCAATCTCTCCAGCTGGAACGTCGCCCTCAGGGCTCCTTCTATAAACATCTCGCTACGCTCCGTCAAGATTACGTCGTCAACCGTAATTACATTCACGCAATGTTGTTACGTGAATGTAGAACCACCTCCACTCGTTGAGTCTCAGCACACCGTGTCGTAAATCAGCTGACACCCATATATGTCATAATATCCATTCCCAAAATTGCTTCTTCTTCTATATCAGCGACAGCAGACGATGACTGAAAGCAACAGTTCAATAGCAGGAGGCATCCATCTCTCCTACAACATTCCCGAGTCACAGTGGCTGTTCGAAGCTTCCATTTGGACGGCATTAGATGAGATGATTTGGCAAAATCGTTCGTATAATGCTCTTGGTTGCACCAGTATCCAAAAGTGAGAGCATGGTCTTCATTTACTAGTGCATCTACGTAAATGCTGTCAGAACAATGTCGAATTGACTTGACGTGTATTTCGTAAGGTGGGGCTCTTGTTTGACAGGTCGATGGATGCCCCTACCATCAACCTGCTTTAGTTTTCCTGCTGGCTGCTAGGTTTACCAACAGACGGCTGCTCTCCTGTTGCTTCAGTGGACGGTTACATCGACTTTTCACGTGCCCTAATTCTCCATAATTCCAACATCAGGTTGTCGCCTTTTGCCACTAGAAATGCGTGCGTCCACCAACCTCTCACCCATTGCCTCAAATATTTTCGTCATAAGTATCGACGCCGGTTTGCAATTCTCGTACTCGTCCGTCACGTTTCGATGCTCTTTTGCAACCTGGAAGTCTAGGTGCTTGACAATGCATCAGCTAGGTTTTCGTCTTGCCAGTCTTAATGCTTGTTGTGTTTCTGCATCATGTAATTGCTTCAATAAAGCCGGACGGCTGTGCGTTGCAGGGAACTTTCTGAAGCATCAGGGTCCAAAGGCGCACCAGACGAAATATCAGCTTCCAGTTCTTGAAGACTCTCCCATGCTTCTGAACACGATTCCTTAGCTGGTAAAATACATTCTTCAGATGCGCTTGCCCGTACGTGTTTCGAGTCTCTTGACAATTTGCTCGAAGTTGGACTGTTCATCAGTCGGTATTGTCTCTAGAATATCGACAGCGTTACCGCAAAGCCAAAATCAGGGCCATGCACAATCTGTTGCGGACCAGCCATTTACTGTCCAGCAGCCTTGAATTGCTTCAAATAATTCGACCATGAAGAAGTGCCATCAAAGGTAGGTGGTTTACTCGTGCTTTTCCCAGTGGCTCCGATGGTGGCTACTGGTGCTATTTCTAGTGGTTCCTGTACGATGTTTTATATTCGATTTTTCTGTTGAGGAGTAAACCTTCAGCTTCTCTTCTAACAGATTTAGTAATTTTTCTCATTCTTAAAATTTTCTCATCCATCTTCTCAATTTTCTTTTCCATTTTTCTTCTTTCTTAAAATTATCTCTAATTTCTTCTCGCACAATTTATTATTCTGCGTTATCTTCTGTTTCAACTTTTCTTCCAAAATCCTGGAATTTTCGATCAATTTTCTTCTAAAGCTTTGGAGTTTTCAGTCAGTTCTTCTAAATTCAGGAATTTTCTGTTAACTTTCCTTCTAAATTCTGGAATTTTCCGTCAATTGTCCTGTCAATTCTCCTTTTAAAATTCTGGAATTTTCTGCCAGTTTCTTCTAAATTTCTGGAATTTTCCATCAATTCTCCTTTTAAAATTCTGGATAGGTCCGAAAAGTTGCCCGTTGTCTCGAAGAAAAGTCTCTGGATCCTCGCCTGCCGCCCTTCATCGCGTTTGCAAGACGTTCTTGTAATATTGCTTTCGTTCCGAGAGTGTCTTGTTCCTCTCTTCTAACTCTCTCTTCAACTCGGCCACTTTCAGATCCATAAAACTTTTGTGAAACTCATCTTGATTAATGTTTTAATTCACCATCGATTAAACCCACACTGACACAATTGTTACGTTTTAGGTGGTGAATTAAAAATCTCGTATTATTTTAACAAAACGTTTATTTTGTTACTAACACAATCACTGAAAACACTTGATTATTTATTTACACTACACTTCTCTTCAGTTATTTACACTACACTTCTCTTGCTTTATTTACACTACACTTCTCTTCAGTTATTTACACTACACTTCTCTTGCACCTCGCACGTCCTAAGCACTGGCACAGTTCACTGCACTGATCACAGTTCGATGCACTGGTCACCGTTCACTCCGACCACAGTACGATGCACTGACAACGGTTCACTTCACTGAGCACACTCACTGCACAGCTATTCACCGCGATGCACACTTCAAGTTCAGCTTCCACTGCGGACTCAAGACTGACTCGCGGCCGCCTCGTCGCGTTTTATACTCGTCAGGACAATCCAGAACCATCGGACACCGCGACTCTTCTGGACGAATCCGCCGGCAGGTGATGCAACTCGTGCTCACCGGCGGCTCGTGGTCGCCGGCAGATGACGTAACCCGCCACCTCGAAGTGGCGCCGGGGGATGACGCAATATTCGTTACAATATATATATATATATATATATATATATATAGCGTCGTAAACTTTACACTGCACGCCAGCTGTTGTTCTAACATTGTGTTATAATTTGTTCTAATCGAAAAATTGCGTATTATGTTCAGAGAAAGAATTCATGCACATGAAATTCAGCCTATTCTTCAAGAATTGTCTGATCGTGAGGAAGATTATGAATTGGATAGTGATAGTGACCTGAATGTGGAAGACATAGGCGAGCATCAGTACGACAGTGGATCAGAACAAGAGCTTTCTGGAATGTGTATCTCGATATGTTTTGTTGGTAAACGCTAATATTCAGAATGGCGTGACAGAATGTTTGGAGCAGTTTCAAAACAAAGCTCATAATATAGTGAAAGTATTACTCGGTTTCAGACGAGACACATACTGCATGTACTACATTGCGTTCGGAAAATGTTATTCTAGGATTGATATTCATAAACAGGACTATATCATATTCTTTCCCTATACATTTTTAGATATAATCGACATAAAATGGCATTATTCTATAATTTCTATATTTTATTCAAAGTCTTTGAATAACGTAAAATGTGCGACACGTGCCTGCTTGTGAGAAAATTTTACGCGCGCCCGCTGGAAGGTTAGAGTGCAAAAGATGGTCTTTCACATGATGTATGTATAGAATTAATTTTTAAAATTCATTTTATGGTTATTCTATTTTTCAAATTTCTTCTTTTACACGTCAACTTAAAAAATCGAAAAACAAACAAACAACATTGTATGCTCTGAAGTGATTTACGTAAGATTCAAAATGGGACTCTGTTCCAAAATGCGACACAATTCTGAGAAATTAAATTCTATAGAAATTTCTACTCAATCGCCAAGCTACGTGCCAATCAGCTGTACACAATTACCACTGTTACCATCATAGCAATAAATATAAATATCCCTTACATATTACAATGTCCAGACTTAAATGGACTTCAGACCGAATAAATTTAAATTAAAAAGTTTCAAACGGATGAAATAATTGTACGAATAAGAATGTGTGTTTCAATTAATTAAATCGATACTACTTTTGCATTGACAGAGAACATCGACTGCTTCATAAAGAAATGAAACTCTTTTCTTTGTGCCTGCTACAGGTTTTTATTGTCATACTGCTGTTGCAGTTCTCTTTCTACGTTGGGTTCAGCGTTGCTAAAAATATAAAGGTAAAGAACATTATCATCAGTCCTCCAATAACTTCCTGGGTAATTAATAAGGTCCTGGCTTGAGCTTGAGCTAGCTTTCATTGATAATCTTTTAGGTGTTCCTCCACTTCGTCGCACTGTCCCTACCCAAAGACGTCATGGGCAAGAAGTGCCATTCAGCACGGAAATTGAGATCTACGTGGAAGCATAAATCCACATTGTTTGGAATCTGGAGTCGGTCCATCTCAGCAATCTACGATTATCTTCGTATATCTTTTAACACTGTCAAGACCTTGTTCGAAGTGTTTTTAATTGTACCTGAAACGGGCGAACTGAATTCGTCTCGTGTCTCAGCCACTCAGAAAGCAATTTGTAATGGCAAGCATACTGCTCGTCGAACGCGCATGCACGCGCGGCTGGTAGGGAGGAGAAGGGCCAATCCTGTTGGCACCAGGGTGGCGTCGACCAAGGGTCCGAGTGTTAGCCACGGAACGAAAGATTGGAAAGTACAGGTATTTAGAATGCAAGTGTTAGAGAGGCGGAGCGAGTCTATTGTGTGACGCGCACGGAATGCAGGTACCCGGCGGGCCTTGTTGCACGGCCCAAACTCTGTAACGAGTGTTGGCCGTCCGCCGAGTCTAGAATGTGGGTGGCACTGTCACGGATTCCCCAGTATATAAGCTTGCAGAGAAACCGCCGGACGGCACTATGATACGAATGCCCACGAGATTTGCTGGAGTAACACAGGCTTACTGGCAAGAAACTTGCGGCAATACTGGCAGAAGAATTGCGTAAACGCCAAAAGCGCGCCGAACGGCTATTGTCTTTCCTGATCTTGTTTTATTTCTATATTACACATCAGCCATAGATGTCCGCAAGGATAGGAATGGCTACATGTAGCAAAGTGTGGCGGCATTCCATGGCGGCCACACGGAACTGTGCTGCAGCAATCCTCACCGGACGGCATTCAAATACGAGTGAAATGTACGCGCGAGCGAGGTGTAGGCTTCCGCGGCGGAATTGAACTTACTTGGCTTCCGGGAGACGCCGCGTCCGCCGTGGCACTGTGCCCTGGATGCGGCGTTTGGATAGTAAATAAGATTTCATTTGGTGCTGATGCACATACGAGCTTTGCGAGATATGGTTTTCGCCGCGGAGACGAAACCAAGAACGCGCGAATGTTCGCACGCTGGGTTTCTGGAGTCCGATACCGAGGCCTGGGCTGCTTCCTTCGGGGTTCGGGCTCAGGAGTACAGAGGAAAGGGTTCCTTAGGAGTTGTAAATGTTGTATAGAACATTCTGTAAATAAATCTGTAAATATAAATTCAGAGTCTGTGACTTATTCTATCACGACGTCACAAATATGTGTTCGATATTTAATTTCGTTATTGCAGGTATCTTAGTCATTAATTCGGTGCACTCTCTGAATTGCATCTTCCAAGTACAAAAGAATAGCTTAAAAAAAAAATCACAATGGCACTGAAACTCCTGGCGTCCAATTTTGTTTTGTCTCGTAAAACAGCAGAAGACCCCAGATGACAGGCGAAGACGGCAGAAGAACAGAAGACGAACTCAGTTTCTTTATTATCATATGATACATTAGGGTGAGCATGCCGTAGCCAGATTAGATGCCCACATTTATTCAGCAGGGTCACTGTCCGATATATTTGCGGCGTTCACAAGTTTGGACAATTCTCTATCTTGTAAAAACTTGACTGTCACGAGAAAGAAATTTGGAAACATATTTTCCAATACATAGAACCTACTTTATATTTTACGATAAACAGTCAACTTCTCAAGATGCTGGTTGTAAAATTCTAATTGTACAATTGAACTATAAATTGTATATTAAGACAATGGAAATAAGTGTTATTATTTTGAGCTATCGTGGTCCAGAAAACGTGTTTCTCGAGATACCTTGTTGGCACAATTAACAGTGTATTCGAGAGGCTGCGCCTGTTTCGAGAAACTTTTGCAGCATGAGTTGTTTATAAATGAAGAGTTTCGTCAAAACTCTTCCATTAGGACAGAGTGTGTGGTTCTCTGATTCATAACACGTCATACGTTTTACGCTGGCTTTGCGTTTCGACGTCGTGTCATCGAAGCTCTGTGGAAGCGGCCATTCGCGGACGAGTTCCGGTCGACAAACTATTTTTATATTATTTCTTTATGTTCTACTGTGTTTATGATTTAGTCTAGCAATTAAAAGTACAATAGTACAAGAGCATTAAAAATTAATTTACGTGTCGGCATTATATGAAAATTAACTTAAATTATATTTAAAATCTATTTTAAATACTTACAATATGTTTACAGAAGTTATATTTACATTATAAAAAGCATATTTCTACATTTAATGTGTTCAAATGTTTCAGTAGGAAAAGGTAGGTGTAAAAATGTTTAAACAGAAGCTGTGCGAATTTTTCCGAAATATTAATGGTACTATTTCTAGAAAACACTCGATTAGAAGGACAAAATGTGCCACCAATTTTCATACCTAGACCTCATAAAAATATCAAGTCGCTAAAAAATAGTGATGCTGATGAGTGTACGATTTAGCGAAAAATGACTGAATTTTCAGATATTGTGATGAGTAATTAAAGATTCCATTTTATCACGAGAGTCTTTCCTTTTACCAAGATATGTAGAAGACATCTTAGTGTGCACATAAGGATGAATACGCATTAACTTGTATCTGATCCTACTTCGCATGATCCTGCTTTACAATTTACCATAGAGAGGCTATTAACCATTCTGAAAAACTTCCTATATCTTACAGTTAAATTTGGAAGGAAATAAAATTTATAACGAATTGGTTTAGGAAAAGGTGTTCTGTGAGAACTTCGAATTATCTTTCCTCATCCCATCCAAGTAAAGATTGCTATTGTTTATGGTTAGGCTATTAGTTTTCTGACCTCTAACCACCATCTCATTTAAATGTAACAAGGTGTAGAAATATCTTACATGAATGTAATTAGGAAATTCCTAGTGAAAATAATTAACCTTTGGTTTTCAGCGATAAATTCATAAAGGAGACTAGTCATGATAAATCAAAGAAATTTGAGATTATTACGTAGTGTATTTGGAAGGGCGTATTCACGGTTGAATCTTAACTGTCAAACTCAGACAAGCATATGTATTCAACAAATGGGTTCCAGGTGTCTCCCATTTGGCGGACACACTACTTTTTCACATTATGTTCACAATATTTTTCCCTAAAATAAGAGGACATTTCTTAAAATTCAAAGCTTTATGAAGAAATGTTACGTAATTAAAGCTGTTCAGTCTAAGAGAATACTGATAGGAGAAATGCGTTTTGTCCCCACAAGTTAGAATGAGACAATGATCGAATATCCATTGAACTCGATTCTAAAAAATCCTTATACTCGATTGTTTCACAAGACATTAAATAAAAATATATAAATTATTTACATACAATTTTTCTTAACTCGCATTTCCTATTATTTTTATATTTACTTTTTCTTAATTGGATAGTTTCTCTCGTTTCGAAGCTGTATGTTTGTGGAGGCCGGATTTCTCGCTGTGTGCGTCGGACGGTTATAGGTTCATCCTCCGAATATGCAGACACCGGGGATGCAATGAAGGTATCTTCAGTGACCCACCCCCGCCGATGAACTTGATCCAAATTCACTGCAAACGCCAATCTCCATTTTGACTAACATAACGTGGACCCAATATCCGTGAATCTTCCTTTTAATTCATTTTTCATCAATTTCACTTTTAGATATAAAGCTACGTTTTGTTCCTTTTATCTGAGTTTCTTGTATTTATTCCATTTTTATCACGTACATTAAAACGCATTCTTCATGTTCCTCGTTCTACTCTTTTTACTCTCTACACTCTCAAAGCCGACCTCTAAAACTTCACACACGTAAACAATAATTTAGATCAACATATCCGAAGGTTGGAAGAGGTCATTTTTTTACAGACGGTTGGGCAAATCGCAACACAGCGAAGAATACCAACCATCATCCTGACTGTACAAAAGACACAGACACCGCATCCAGTCACAACTCAAAACAAATTTATTGTTTTAGATTATGAAACAGATTTTCCGCCTTCCTGATCCTCACCACCCTTCTCTACCATCGACAAATTCATGCAAAACCAACGCAAACAGACTAGGAAGCGCTCAAAACCAAAACACGTAAGCTCGCATCTAGCTCACTTGAAAAACAAAGACATTCCTACTGGGGCCAAAAAAAACAGGTTAATTTAGCTGACAGTCATGGCCGACATCTTTCCTCCATTCTCGTAGGGTTCCCTCCAATTTCTCATCTCATCTATTTTTAAACCTAATGGAGGTTTGCAGATGATACTGCAGAATTAAACACCCACGAAAACACTGACCAATCAGGACACAGTCTTTTATCATGGAGGGCAGATGCATTAACTTGGACGGTCTTTCACCTGAACAACATGCTAACAAATTACAATGTACCGCCAAAATATTAACTTTTGTAGTCTCGACTGCTTCTGGTACAACAGACCAACACTATAAAACGGATTTACCCGCAAATAAACCCAATTAAAACTGCAACTAGAAAACAAATTCACACTTTTTGAAATAAATTTCCTCTCAGCAAAACCTTCCCCCGGGGAAGGGCTTACATGAACCTTGCTGGAAAACATGCAGTCGGGAACAAACTGCACAACCATCATCAACTCCAGTCCGCAGTCTCCTGCCAAAAATCTATCCCTTCACCTCTCGTTCTCCACCCCCACCCTTATTTCGAACCCTGTTTCCTCTTCCCTTGAACCTACTCCCGTTTCTCCATTCCCCCTGCAATTTATCTACCCGATGCCCCATTTTCCTCACAACCTGTCCTCGGACACACACAACCTTCGACCACTAACTCACGGTAAAATGGAGTAAATACATAGCCTCAGTCAGATGCCAAAAACATTCGTGGGAAGTACTTTCAAAAAGAGAAAGCATTCTGCACCATAATGTTCAATCCTTTCAAATAAAACTGAGTTTATCGAGGCAGCTCTACAGACGATTTAAATCAAATGGATGTTCTTTGCTTTACAGAACATTGGTTATCTCCTAATAAATTAACATTTCATGTTTTATTGGAGAGAGAGAGAGAGAGGAGAGAGAGAGGAGAGAGAGAAGAGAGAGAGGAGAGAGAGGAGAGAGAGAGAGAGAGAGAGAGAGAGAGAGAGGAGGAGAGAGAAGAGAGAGAGGAGAGAGAGAGAGAGGAGAGGAGAGAGAGAGGAGAGGAGAGAGAGAGAGGAGAGAGAGAGAGAGAGAGGAGAGGAGAGAGAGGAGAGAGAGAGAGAGAGAGGAGAGGAGAGAGAGAGAGGAGAGAGAGGAGAGAGAGAGACAGAGAGAGAGAGAGAGAGAGAGAGAGAGAGAGAGAGAGAGAGAGAGAGAGATCTACTAAAGGGCCTACATATGGGGGTTCTTGTATTTACGTTAGAAATAATATTGATTTTATCTCCTTGGCGGAATTAAATGTGTATTCCGTTCAAAATGTTTTCAGGAAATTTCTGTTACATCTTACTTTGCTAAAAGTGATATTACTTTGCTCCTCCAACAACACACCTCCAACAACAAAAAACTGCAGATTATATTTTGTTCTTAGAAAAACTGGAGATGACACTTAACAAAGTCAGCAATCGCTCTTTTGAATCCATTGTTGTATGCGGAGATTTTAACATTGATTTTCTGGTCGAATCTTGCGAGAAAGAAAAGTTTCTCAATTTAATTAATTCCTTCAATTTAGACAATACAATTAATGTACCTACAGGATCACACAAAATCGATGAAGGCAATTGATCATATAATTAATAAAACTACTACTCGATATGAAGTTGAAACAAAAGATGTAGGATACAGTGACCACGATGCACAAATTCTTACCATTATAGAAATGCGAACACTGACACAATAAATAATACACGTATGACTAGATTGTTTACTAAAATAAAATAAAAATTATTCATTGATTACTTGATGCAGGAGTCATGGGAAGCGGTTTATACACTGTTGATACAAACGACAAATATAATTCCTTCTTTCAACTCCTTCTTTTCATTTCAACACTTCCTGTCCTCTTCAAAAAAGAAAAATTAAATACTTCACGAAAAAGCAATTTTGGATAACACAAGGATTAGGACATCTTGTACTCGTAAAACAAGGGAATCCTTCTTTCATTTCTAAACGTCATGACGTATCTCAAGATTTCCTCCTCTACTTTAAAAATACAAATCATTTTAAGGAAAGTTATAAGGCAGGTTAAAATCATGAAGCACGATCAGGATATTTTGAACTAAATAAAACAATGGGAATATAATAAAATTGACCAAATCAACTAGGAACCTTGTAGAGAGTGTTGTTTCAAAATATAACGATATAAATGTGAACGATCCGGCAACAGTGGCTAGTCTCTTTAACCAATACTTTTCGAGAATTGTTGCCGATCTCACTAAGGGTCTTCAGCCACAAAATTCAAAACAGACAGTTCACCCAGAATTTTAGACACGATGTTCGTTTCGAAACTTCTTCCCATGAAATTCTCAAAATAATCGGTAACCTAAAACTAAATATTCGTCCGGTTTAGATGAATTTTCGGATTCTTTGTTAAAGACTTGTGCTATGCCATTATACACTCGTTAACTCACATATTTAAAGCATCTTTATGCACTGGAACGTTTCCAGATATTTTCAAAAAGGCTAAAATTAAGCCGCTTTCCAAAGAAGGCAACAAAAATGAAATTCAAAATTATCGGCCCATCTCTCTTCTATCAGTTTTTCAAAATATTAGAGACTTTTTGCGTACGAATGGGAAAACCCTTTTTCAGTAAACACGTGCTTTCAGATTGCCAACATGGATTTAGAAAATCAAAATCAACGGAAACAGCTATATTTTCTTTTCTTAATGATGTCCCCTTCATCATTGGATCAAAACGAGGCACCTGTTGGATTATTTTAGATCTCTCAAATGCTTTTGACGTCACTGATCATGACATTTTACTTTCAAAATTACCTTCACATGGAATTCGTGGTATTGCTCTAGATTGGCTATGTTCGTACCTTAAACAACGATCTCAGAGAGTGGAAATACCTTACTGGAATGATGGAACTACGTACGCACCTTTTCGACTCTTTCCCATTCCACGTGGTGTTCTTCAAGGATCAATTTAGGCCTATTCTGTTCCTACTTTACGTAAACGATATGCCCTCGACGATTCGAAACGGAAGAACGTTCTCTTTGCGGATGATACGAACATCCTTTGCAATAGATTTGAAAGATTTTGTCTTAGTAGATTCCGTTTTAGACATGGCCTTACGATGACTGCGCCAAAATGTAGGGTATTTGGAAGAGCATATTCGAGTTGAATCTTAACTGTTGAACTGAAGCGTATTTATTTAACAAAGAACAGTTCAATCTAGCAACGGAATTACAAATACACAAAATTGGAGGAACAGACGCTCCTATGCTACATCAATGAACAATCGGTTAATGTATTCAATGATGATAAACAGAAAAAATTGAAGCTATTTCATTCCATATACAGTCTACTCGGTAATAGTGAACTTCAGGACTAACATTTTGGTTCACTATATCCGATGTCAAAACTATATAGAATTTCTCCACGACGATTGATATTATTAAGATAGAATCAGTAAAATACATTAACAGCAAAACTTAAAAATTTCAATATCTTTATTTGTCCTTAAAATTATTTTAACTGTTTCATCCTTTCATACTTTTTCATTAGTAATTTCTCAGAGTTCGTGATTTCTCCATAGTTGATTCTGCAACCCTCTGTCTAAGTGTTTAGCGGATTCGGTGGTATAACGGTCAGCGTGCCGAGGTTGCGGGTTCAAACCGATCGAAGTCGTGGATTTTAGGCAAAAATCCTTCGCGCCTTCTTCAGGAGGAAGCCGGCTGTCCCATGTAGGCTGCATGTAAAGATCCTCAAGCCTATAGCGAAATTTGCGTGGTTAGACGGCCCGAGTCTCGACGTAAAATAAGGCATAACTAACTTAACTAAATATCGAAATGCAGTCTCGACACCTTCAATACCCTTGCACTGTTGGAACACCGTCACATCTCCGAAGATCTTTTAACTGCTTAATAACTACGAGATGCTTTCGTTACCGGGATGGCGCAAACGACCAATGCCACTGATCGCTTTTCCGCTGGCACGGCGGTCAGGCTTGTCAGTCGCGTGCGCCCGATCGCATTCGCAGGCTCTACGCATTATCTCACGGAATATCAAGTAACATCAAGATTGAAACCGAGTTAGCAATCGCGCGTAGCCGCCGCCAGTAGTAGCCAAGCAGCACGGCCTATGTTCCCACAGTGAAACTGAGTGACATCAGGTCATCAGGAAGGTACCCATCCGGTCCGCTACCTTCACCTCAGGAGACTTCTTCGATTAAGACCTTTGGCTAGCGATATTTTTACAAGCTGCCTAGTGTTGAATTTGTGGCGCTGTGGCGATATATTCTTTTCAGGACGGATTTCCGTTCACTATTGCCGAGATTCAGGTTCACTAAAACCGAATATTCTTATACTTAATGTCAAATGTGAAACGGGACTAGTGACTTAAGTTCACTAACCGAGGTTCACTATAATCAGGAGTAGACTGTATTCCCAACATTTTGAATAAATTTATGAAAGAATGTACTGATTTAATACTGATATTAAAAGTAGACAAATTCCGACTAACAAAAAGGGATGACCAGGTATGTTAATTCTGTTCCTGGCTAGACTGACCGTAATAGTAAGTAGGTCAAACTAAAAGATGCCTTAAGCAGAAGACGCAGAATATGAAAGTAACATTAAAGCTTCCACTACCAAATTAAATTCGATTTCCGTCACCTTACATATTTTCGATTTTCAAGACCTTGATTTTAGAAACTGAATCTAAGAAATACCCTTGGTTGGTTTCCGTGACATTAAATATAAATTCAAATGTTCCAACGTCGCTAGCCGAATTTTTGAACTACGCTCCGTGAAGTCACGGAGGTTAAGCGAATTCGAAACTTCGGAGATTCCTGGTTAGGTGACCGTCTAGGAACACCGGGTCTAACGGCGCCGAGCCTCTGGCCAAGGGATAAAGCACAGACTGACGATGTCTTTGTTCAGGAATAATTAAATGGTTGTGCCATGTGTTCCGTATTTTTCTTATATTGGTTTATTCCTTGCTATTGTTGGCCTTACTTCCCTCTTCCTTTGCTCCTTTTACACCCCTTCTAGATCCCTCACTATCACATTTGTATTTTCATTAGGTTATCTGATTTCGACGCTGATAGCCGATCTTCGAGACCCTCATTTTGATTCCTTTCGGTTATGTTGTTTATTTAATATATTTTTCCAGTTTGTGACTTTTAATGTTTCCCTGTCTCTGTTAAGGCCTTGCTTGATTTTTATTCCTATGCCTGTTCGGTTCACTGCTTCCACCGCGTTTTCGATGCTGTCATTTGAATGTGCTATAAATTGCAAATACGTCATACCACGTCATAATCTGTATCGTAGATGTCATTTTATGAACTTATATTTGTAACGTAAACGAGTCGTTTATAAGCTGAATACAAAAAATATGTAATGTACGGACAAACAAGAGTAAACTCGAACCAGCTATAAACAACATATTTCTATATTTCCAGATAGTTTATTTATTTTATGGTGCTTTTGGATTACATTTATGTACTGCAACGATTTACGACCCCAAGCGGAGTGGTGAACGAAGTTTACTACGTCAGGTAAGGATTCTCCGTTCAAATCTGTGTAAATCACGAGTTCATTGTGCGAGCTTGATGCGAAGCATATTGCGGCTACAACATTGCTGTTGCATTACCTTCATCAAAGGCTATTTAACCTTCATGGCTGGGTTAAAACATTATTACTTAAATTGTGTTTCAAGAAAGTTTAAAAACTTAAGGCCAAAGCAACACTGCTTTAATATTTACTTGTGATTTCCAAATAAAATCTTATCATAGAAGAATAAGTATTCTAATCCTTTATAAATCCTTTTTATATCGTATTTAAATATTGAAGGTTTTGTTGAACTTTTCTTAGATTGCTTCACATAAGGCTAATAATAATTTACATCCTTGGTTTTGAATAATAACCTAAAATGCTATATTGAGATCACAACAAAAATGAAATTGTTCAATGTTAATCTCAATGTCAATGTTTATCTTTTTATTATTAAGTAACATTTAACTTCTAAAAACTATCTATAGGTTCAGAACATTCTATAATTTGTAGGGACATTCTATAATTTGTACAGAATCAAATAATCAGACTCTATATATCCAAAAAGTTTCCCAATAACAATAATTGATATTGAAAGAGAAAAAATGGAATTGATTCAAGCGCTTTTCTGAAAACTTTCTGATGGACAACATTACCTATTTCACCTACATCACCTAATTCATTACCTATTCCATTCCAATTCCTATACCATTTGTGATTTTTCTATTCGTACATTTCTAGCTTTTGAACACGGTATTTAAATTAAATTTTTATTCTAATTTTAACTCTTGCTTTGCTTCTTTGTTATTGCATATTTTTATTTTTACTTTTACGAGGAAGCAGTTTTCATTATAACTGCTTGATTACAGGCCACCTGATGATACGGCACATTCTATCTGAAACGTTGTCTTTTAGTAACCTGATGCCAATAAAATAATTATTGAGTGTAAAATAATACTTGGATTGGCTTATGGATACCACTAATACCCATTTTACCATTATTTACACACAGTGGTACATTGCAGAAAAGACGCTAAAAAATTTCTGTTTCTGAAAGCATAATTTCACCCTCGTAACTTTTCATTCTTTGGAAATTAAAGTTAAAATCAGTGATTTCTGCAAAAAGTCCAAAATTACCAGCTTTTTCTCCGAAATTAGAATTCGATATTCTTTCAAACTTATATTAAAAGAGCCAAACCGAATTCTTGAAGCCGAAAAATGTTAATTTGTTTATCCACCAGAAGCATAAAATGCCCAAAAGTGGTAAAAATTCAGCCATGTCGACGAAAACAGGTGTTCTGTAAATATTCCTGATTGTTGTGTAGTTTCCTCAATATTCAAGTCGGTTAGGAAAAATTAAGTGCAAAGTTCATGATTTTTGTAAAAGGCCTTATCGTGTATTTGCAATCCTAGTTTACAGGAAAGTACTTTTATGAATAATTTTAAACATTATAGGTGAAGGAAATATAAAAGAGTTTGCATGCATTATCTTGTAACTGAGCTGCTTAATAAATAAGTATTGCAATGTATATTAAAAGTAATAATTATATATTATTTTAATTTAATAAATTAAGAAATCTTATTTCTAATGAGGATCGTTTATTTAATTAACTCACATTAATGCCATCAAGACCTGGCGCTTTGCGACTTTTAGCTCCTTTACGATACATCTAATCCAGTCGCTGTTCAGTCGTCGTGGTGGACAGGCGCTTTCGAGTCGCTCCTGAGGATTATCTTTCGGAGGAAATGCGCGCAGTCTGCAGCAATACCGATTCGGCCGCTGGGCGGCGAGGCGGCGTGCCTTGCCTGCACTACCTCCGGAATGTACGACGCGTCCGTGCACTTTCACCTGGGACTCCGATTTTACAAATAATTATAGGCGGCATTGAGGCTAATCGGGGTCACACACAGAGTGGAGACAGTAATGTCTGCAAAATCAAAAGTGGAAAGTGTGACGTAGTGAATGGACTGCAAGGTTCGCTATGCACTTCCTGGAACTATTTTAAATGTCAACAAGCAAAGAAACTACAGACGGCTGGGTTTGTAGAATGTCACGAGACCGGCTTGAAAGCAAAATGGCAGACCCAGGAAGAATTCATAAAAACTTGGGGCGATCTGTGTGCAGCGGAAGAGAAACTTAAAATTCTAAAGGAAACGGACGACGATTTCAGCGTGTGTGTGAGAGTCAACAGAGAGAAATCAAAATACCTCTTTCGAACTCGCAGGGCCTTGAGTTCGGCCAGATCGATCGGGCATTGTCAATTTTGAGAAAATCGTCTGAACGGTTCAGGTGCTATCTTTGGCCAAGATGGACGGACAGATGTTTTACAGACAACCAATGTTTGGTATCACGACTCACAAAACGTGGTTTCTGACTACAGTGTTGAAGAATTGATGTACCACTTACACGAACAGGATTTATCCACTTTTCAATATAAGTTCACAATTAGATGAACATTTCTAGACCACTTCTCTTGTTCTATAACATCCATAAGGTATATATAGTGTAGTGTAGTATAGTATAAGTAGTGTAAATATAGTGAGAGACTCAGCGAGGAATGGAGGAGATCTGATGTCCCTTGTGCCAAATTTCACTTTACAACGCAACTACCCTCAATTTCAAAGGCGTTGGATTCGAAACCTGTCGCCATCAGGCTATTAGCCCATATTTTTGAAAATTTGCCAAAAGTACGAAAAGCGATTTTAAAATTAGCTACGGCATTTGTATTTAGAAACTAGTGGAGCTACAACAGCACGTACTTTCTCGCGATATTGTTAATGGCTATGAAATATTATAACATGGTAATTTGTCTTACACTTCAACCACCATTTGAAAAACTCTAAAGACGTTTCTTTAAGCGTGAAAAATACATTTTTTTTTATTCAAACGCTTAAACGAAACAGCTTTCTGCATTGAATTCAGTGTATTCACGATCTACATATCACAGATGCGCGATGTATTTTAGCGTAAATAAAATTAGTTTATATTAATGCGAACCAACGGCGGTCATCATTATCGCCTTCTTTAACAACGCAATTTAAAATAGATTTAATGATTAAATAATATTAATCCTTTGCAGGTTTCTGGCGGGGAGATCCTACAACTCGTAAGGGATGTCTAATGGCGTTTTCCATTCGCCGCACTGGTGAACACTCAGTGCAGCTTTCGTGTTCCATTCGACCGCTAGGAGCCCAGTGCAAAGAAGCGCATGTTCCATTGGCATCGACAAGGAACCAGAACGCATTCGGGCGCCTAAACTGCACTGACGATCATATCAGTGCAGTCCAGTGTACCGGCCATTGTGAGGTTAGGTACGGAAGTTATCCATGCCTATTTAGATTCGTGGTGAAATTGTAAAGCAATTGAGGATCTACTATCTGAGGGATACTTGGAAGATGGAGTATATTATGTTTTGCAAAAATATCTTAAAATAATTTTTGTGATTTACACGAAGTTCGGAAAATCAGATTGTGTTTTCCGAAAATTTAACCTTGAATAACTTCATGTTAACAAATCCAGTGCTATTTAGAAACTAAAGTGTTTTAGGTACGTCTCAATTTCGAAACGATAATGAAGTGAAAATGAAAATAGCGACTCTTACAAAATCATTCAAATATATATGCCAAAAATATTTCTCGCACGCCGATACATACACCAGCGGAAATGTTCATGTTAATATTTTATTGTTTTCAGTAACAATTCTGCAGAAGCATTTCGGTTTAAAATCTTGTGTACTATATCAAACACTGGCAAATCTCGAATAATGAAATTTCGACTCGTACGCATTTGAAATTTTCGTAGGTTTTAAATAACGAAATCACGTTAATAATTTATGAATTAAGTAAGAATTACCAAACGACTTCATAAAAATTATAACAACGATCATAATTCAAATTTATTATTTTCGAGTTCCATCAGTGTGACTGACAAAGAACAGCAGGTTATAATTTCATTACGTAGCGCACAAGCACTGTCTCGGTTCCGGAATCCGTTTCATTCCCGTAGCTGCCCTTCACGCGTGTGGGGCAGCACTGTTACCTGTGATGTTTTCGCCTGCACTAGGGTGGGCTTCAATGCAACGAATGGAAAACGCTATAAGATGACAATGGAAAATGGCGGCACAGCTCGAAGTCGGTACACGGCATTGGCATTCCCATACCAGCTCGTTCTCACATTATTGCGTAAACATTGTTTAAAAATTGAATAGTAGCCGATCGATTCCAACAATAAAAACTTTATTTTACATGCCAGGAAAATACGTGGGCATCTGAGACATGCCTACGAGTTGTAGGACATGGCGCATTACATACTGATACGAGATAGTAGTCATTATTCTCGGCATCTCTGATACGCCGTATGACCTGAAGGACGTGTATTATACTCGTTTCTTACGAGTGCAAATGGTTAAACGTAATATTTATTTTCAAGATTCAAATGACAGCCTCAAGCACCTTTCCTTACATTAACACCAGAAATACAAAATGTAAATCCACTATTTACATCCAGGATGCCCTGGTTGTCGATGCCACCTTCTTTCACAAGGAACCCCTTTTTAGAAACACCGCCAAAGAGAGATGAGAGATTATTCTATGAACTTACGCCGTATCGCGATGTTCCTTTTGTTAAATTGCAGTTTCAAACCAGAATGGCCAGAAATGCTGAAAATGAGTCTCAAATTATCGTACATCAAATAAAAGTTCGTACAAAAAATTTTTTTAAAAT